>SSNS01000018.1:3440066-3481489 GCA_006937985.1 Aphyosemion australe
AAAGGGATCCAATGCCTCCTCGCTCAACACTTAGCATTAAAGGGTTGGATTGGAGGGTTAAACCACCGAATGGTTCCTGAGCGTAGCTGTGTCTGCAGCTCACCAGTGCCCCAGGGGATGGGTCAAATGCAGAGAACAAATTTCACACACACCAGTGTGTGTGACAACTAGTGGGACTTTAACTTTATTATTGCAAAAGGTAAAAGAAAACTTTGCATTAAATATAGGGGAACCGTCTTCAAAAAGAGATGGTTCCTTAAATTTTCCTCCAACTCATGTGACCCAAACATCTCACCTGTCCTGACCCTCACAGCACTCGATATAAATGACTACATCCCTTTAAATACTCCCTATTTTAAATTTAACCAAGGAGGCCTCATGGGTGAGATGAAAGACCTCCAGGATTTAAAAACAAGTCCACCTGCCGTCTCTTTCAGCCCTTATGAAGTCTGTGGTGATTGACTCGTTTTTGGCAGCAGCTAGCTGGCTGTTTTTGGCTTCACGCATTGAGTCCTGGATGTAGCCTGTTGTCATCAAAGTAAAATGTGGACCTGGATATGTTCACTGAAGCTGAATTAACACGTTTGCAGTTGTTTATGTCTGTTTTTGGGCAAAATGAGTGAATGCAACTGTACTTTATAGTTACGAAACCTTACAAAACCTCAAAATGTGGGCCAAATTTAAATATAGCAGCCCATATTATGCCTTTCAAAAATATATTTTCTCCCTGTAAAAAAGCTTCACAATAAGATGATGGAATTTTCTGTGTTACTGTGGCAAAATGAAATCAGAGAAGCTATCATTGTAGATTAAACTCAAAGGCAATGAAGTCACACCTGAAATAAGATGAATTAATCAAAACTGAAACTAGAAGATGTGGTCTGATAGCTCAGTGCCAAGATGTGTAGTTTCTTATTGACTTTTGTCAGTGAATGGCCTTCAGTCAGGAGAATGTGCTAACATTGTTCAAGATTTAGTTTTTTGCTACATTAAAAAAAGCTAACGAAAGCAAAAACCACATTTGTAAATTAGAAATATAAACAAACTACACAAATATGATCATTTCTCTATATGTTGAGAATAAACACAAAAATGATGCTTCTTTGTACGAATGGTACAGAATATTCTGGTTTGGCTTGATTGTGTTACCTAGCTAATCTTGTGAAAGAATGAATTTAAAACAGGTTGTGGTAGGGTTAGGTTCAGGTTGTTGAGGCATTTTTACATAGATTATCCGTCTTCTTTCATACTCAGCAATGTGTTCAGTTTCTAGTTAATACGGTGGCACAAAAAGCCTCGTCTTAGAATAAGTTGGGGGCTCGTCCGGGATTCAAACACATTTCTTGCAATAATTTCAACAATTTATACATATGATTGTCAATTTAAAGACTAATTAGTATAAAGAAATACTTTGTACATATGCATGCATAAACAAGACTTAAAATAAGGTCTTAAGTGATTTTTCCAAAGAAAACTGATCTGAACATGACTGTAAGTATATGAGTTTAGTGAAAGAATGCTGTAATTTAAGTCAAGATGAAAAGTAACAACCTACAAATTTATTTCAATAGATCAAATTTTCAGCTTTGAAAAACTGGTTGATATATTTACAACCTTTATAAAAAGGATATATTCAGTCTGACTGTAGTAATCTTTTACATTTTAATTATTTTCAAAACTTTAAGGAGATAAGCTGATAGAAGGATTTGTCAAGTCTTGCTGGTATAATTTAGATGGAGATCTTTCAGAGGTGTGTTCATGTGATTAGCTGCCCTAATCCTTGTGTCCCTCTTTGTCCTGTTCAGGTGTTCCTACTGGACCGGGAGAGGTCAGGCCTCCTCAGATATCTAGTACGAGCCTTAGACTGTCAACTGGCCCAGTAGACCCCTCCCTCTCACAGCCACCTGTGCTAGAAACCGGAGAAGCTGGCCCTCCTGGAAAAATGACCTCATCTAAGCCACCTGAGGGGGCTGACGGCATCATGATGCCCGTTCAGGGTTTTGCTGGAGCTCCAGGTGAGACCAGACTCACGAATTCCTGCTGTTCCCAAGGTTTCCCAGCATCATGTCTCGTCTCTTTGTTTGTAGCTTCTCCTGTTAAATCCACGGACTCCCTAAAGCTCAGCGTACCTCTGGTCACAGGTAGATGGTCCTCAAATGGTTTTCAGAGCCTCACAAGTGAACGTAGGAGTATAAATCATGTAATTATTTGTTTAACAGATCTGAAAATGCCTCTAAGTCTCCCACCACAGAAACCCGTCACACCTTCAGGTCAGAGTTTATTACCTAGACTGAGTTTGTTCTTGTCATATTTGCTCACTCCCCTGTTCTGTCTCAGGTGAAGAGGTGTCCTTCTCAGCTGGTTTAACCCTCCCGTACTCTGAAGGGGAAGCTGGAATCATTAAATTCAACAAGGTGCTGGTCAATGATGGAGGACATTATGATGCTCAAACAGGTAACATTTACCCAGAACACGAAAAGAAACCTCAGTGAGTTTTTATGACAGTAAAATAACTTTTTCATTAATAAATTGTTTTACACATTAAAAGAATGCTCATCAGTCACCTAAGATCATCTTGTATTTGCAGGATCTCCCTTTAGCTATCAGAGAGGGAGTCTCAGCTAATATGACAAGAAAATTCAGCTCAAAATCTGCTAAATTATATATTTATAACCATTTTGAGTTAACTAACTTTGAAAAGCTTATTTTAGTAAAGTGTTGCCAATAAATGTATAAAAAACTTCCTTCCAGGTATTTTCACAGCTCCGGTTGACGGCCGGTACCTGGTGACGGCCGTCCTCTCACCCCAGAGAGGAGAGAGCATTGAGGCTGTGCTGTCGGTGTCTAACCACAGCATCCAGAAGTTGGACTCTGCAGGGTTCCCGCCTGAAGCCGAAGCATCGCTGTCACACGATCAATGTCACTGCAGTGGGTCGGCATCGCTGAGTTTGGTGGTTTCTATGAGGCGAGGAGACCGAGCCGGTCTCGTGCTGACCGCTGGAAAGCTCGCCATCTCAGACTCGCCGCAGATCCTGTCGTCTTTCAGCGCCACACTTTTATACGCCGACCCACTGAAACGATAGCTACTGTGACACTTTGCAGCACAAACACCCGAGAGTTGACATTGAAGAGTCTAAGAACTAAAGAGGGAAACTAAAGAAATGATTTTGCTTGAAGAGTTCACAGAAATCTGCCACACCGCTCCGATTGTGATTTTTTTAATGCTTTTTTTAAATTAAAGCACCTTTAAATACAAGATATCTTCAATATTTATTAATGCAATACTACCGACATGAATCATACCACCTGTGCAAAAGATATTAAAACAGTTTTGATGGTTAATCACAGTATTTAACAGATTTTTACAGCATCATTTAAACTGTGATCACAACAATCTACAGAAAAGACCTGCAGCAGCAAAACTTCATCATTCAAGAGTCAAAATAAACTTCATTAAACCAAAAACATAAGGTGTGTTCTGTTCACACAGTTTTTTTTAACTTTCATAGAAAGAATTCAGTAAATATTTAGGAGATTGTTGCTAAAAACGTTAAAATCCTGCAGCTTTTACAGCAGAAGCTTCATCAACTCAGAATTTTAGTTCTGTAATAAAAATACACACAATAGCAGCAGTATCTACGTTATTATTTTAAGTCTACATTGCACAAATCACAGCATGTAAGTGCAAATATTTCACTTTAACACAAATATAAGGCCTTAAAGTGATGATAATAAAAAGCAGAATAAGAAGTATTTGGTTCTGTCTTGGCTAGTTTCTATAGTAACTGCCTCCAGGGGCTAAAAGTGCTTAGAGAACTTCCTATGCAGATGTTACCAACAGATGTTGCACTTCAGGGTTTTTTAATGTGCACTAAAGGAATAGTGCAAACATGAATGTCACAAGCAGCCATCAGCACCTCCTCTGGGGTCACAGCAGCTCCTCGAAGCAAACCTGAGCGATGGGCTCTCTCCAGTAGCTGAAGGAGCTGAACTCCGGGCAGCTGAAGGTGACATTGTGTTGGGTGCTCCGTAACGGAAAGACGTGCTCCACCAGCTCGCTCAGCCTGCTGTAGCTGCCAGATATATGGGGAAAAAGAAAACGTCAGTGGAAACATTCCCACGTGCTCCGCTGACATGCCGTTTACTCACGATGTCTTATTGCCTTTGGCCTGCTCCAGGATCAGCTCTCCCTTAGGGTTCACTGTGAAGATCCGACACACGGACACACCCACTTGTTTGTAGGCAAACACGTCCTGGAAGCAGGGAGGAAGAGGGTCATGGATTCACTTTCATTCAAATTTTCTCTGATACTAAAAAACAAACTCACGTTCTCTCTGTTTCCAAAAGCAGCGTAGAAGGGACGAGTGTTCGGGTAGAACAAGTTCTTGATGTCCGTCAGACATTCGATCTTAAACTTCTCTGGCTTCTTCTCTATGACTTCTCTGAAAAAGAGTGCAGGATTGACCTCTGACCTTCTGGCTCTACATTTCTAACAGAACTTCTGATCTTCAGCTGCTGTTGAAGCTGAATCACTATCATTTCCTTGTTTCCTGTAATTTACTCTGGGTCCAGCAGATGCAGCTGCTCATCTTGATAAACATTCATTAGTGAAATCCTGGAATAAATCTCCAGTGTTGTCATTTCCTACCTGTGGAAGGCAGAGAAGAGGCTGCTGGGAGAGAGCATGAGAGGCCCCTGAGGAAGAAGAGTCCCGCTCTCGTTCACCCGGTGCAAATAACCTCGGGTCATGTCGGCCATGCCGATCGCACGGGCCGAGCAGTACAGGAACTTGTAGCCGTTCCTGCAACATTCAGACATTTGCTGGTTAGGATTTTCTCTGTAATCCTGCAGGACGTAATCCAGGAGGCGGGTTTTTCAGGTCGTACTCGTGCACGGAGTTGTAGAGCTTTGCGATTCCTCGGTGGGTCCAGTCTTTACCGAGCTGAGGCAGAATCTGACCAAAAACATCAGATCTGTGGAGAAAATGTGTGAAAACATGCATTTGTAGAAAATTAGAAAAAGAATAATCTGGAATAAAAAAAATGATTATTTCCCGTACTTTGTGATGGTGCCGTCGATGTCGGAGATGATGACCTTGTCGTCCCAGTTCCACAGGTAGATGGTGCCCTGGCAGCGACACGTTCCCTGGTACTGGGTGGTGATGCTGAAGGTGACGTCATTGGGGCCGTCTCTCAGCTTCAGGCTGGACTGGAAAAGACGCAAATGATTAGAAATAAAATATAGATAAATACAGATTCAGTTTATGCATTACATTAAAGTCATACTATGCAACTTTTTCATATATTTTAATATTTTTCTTGAGCCAGTTTGTGCTAAAATGACCCGTTACAGTCACTCAGACCCCCACCGCCCTCTGTGGCCAGAATATCGCATTTGCAACTTCAGAGTGGTCCCTGTTGGACTTCCAGCATGTTTCCTGCATGTTTTAGATCATGAACACAGCTGATTTGTTTGATTTAGTGATGAACCGCTCCTGTAGACACTAATGAAGGCTGAGGAGACATTTCAGCAGTTAGATTAAGGTGTTAAAAAGACAAACGCACTGCGAGAAGAGTTTCACGTTTGGTTTCACTAATGTACACTAGGGGGTGCTAAAAGCAAGCCAACACTGCATAGTATCCCTTTAAAAATTGAAAACTTAAATGAATTTTGTGCACACATTTTCCAATTTGACCAATCTGTAGGTCAAGATCAAAGCTTACATGATGTAAAATAAGATTATAATTAAATATAATAGAAAACTGTGTTTTGATATTTATTGGAAGAAAATGTCATATTTTGGCCAATTCAGACCAAAAAAATCTAAAGCTGCTCCATAAATCCATTTGTGTGTGTCGGTAATCAGCTTACGATCTGTTCCGATGACAGACGCAGAGATTTCTTGTATGAGTGACACGAAACTGAACCTTCCGTCTGCACGCGCTCAGTTGGGCTCAGAGTGGACGCGGCGCGGTTCAGCTCTTTGGTTTCATCGTCGCTGGACCACTCAGCAGCTTTCTGCCTGTAGGAGAGACAATAACGGGAGGAGAAGTGAAACAAAATATAAAATAATGATTCAAATAACAACAGTAAATAATGCAGTGTCACTAACTAAACACCAGATGGCAGCAGGGTTACTTTTAGTGCTCTAGTCAACATATCCTGTATCAGTAAAAGCAGATTAAAGTTTTCTGCCTCCAATAATAATTAAACATCTGTTTATTTACTGAGTTTCTTAATGAGTTCATGACTCCCAGGACTGCTGGCTAACGTGCTAATCTGTCCTCTGCAGGGCGTGTTTACCCAACACAGCTCGTGTTGATGTGTGACTGAGCCTTGTGAGGAAATCAGAGCTTTAGGACTGACTCACTGTGTTTCTGGGGCCGGATGGAGGGCAGGACTCTCTCTGCTCAGAGACTCCTGTCGCTCCAGCTTCGTCTCAGACGATAACTGAGGAGAGAAGAAGTCTCTAAATGACGTCAAAATCCAAAAATAGCCATCAAAAGCTTCTTGTGCAAGAAAATTCATAACAATGCAAAACAGATGGCGTGGCTGCTGATTCAGTTGAGCAACACAATCCTCATTTGCAATGCAAAGGTTTTTAGATGGGACTCCTGATGTTCCCCACGCCACTTTAATAATGGAGGTGAGTCATGAAGTTACACAAAGAAGATCCACACCTGTTTTGTGCTGCTTTTCCTCCAGAACCACCATCTTCCAGACTTTTTGGGCATCTTCTCCTTCACCCAGGCCTCTTCTGTAGCCTGCCGTTTAAATAATGCACTTTGATGTGAGTTACATGCAGATCCAGTCACTCTGAACACTAGATGTTACCTTCGGTAGGTTCTTCTGGAAAGCTTGCATACAAAGAATCAGCGGTGCTGCCAGAGTCCAGTTATAATATCTGATAGATAAAGTTGTTTTAATCAGCAGATTTTGCAGAAATGATAGAAGAATAAAATAAAAAAGACTCACCGGTTTGCGATTCTGACCACTAAGTTGGGATTGTCGATGACGGCTGGATTCTCTGCAAATTCGTTGTAGGTGATGATGTGCTCCATGAACTTTTCTGAAGGAAAAAAAGAAAAGAACATCTTAGATTTGTGAAACTTCAAAAACGCTGTTAATGAACTGTGTGCAAATAAAAAAAATGTTTTGATCGTGGAAACGTTTATGAACAATCAGTATCTTACCTGCTGAGGACAGCTCTTTGAACAGCCTTAGTTTGGAGAAACAGAGCTGAATTCTGACTGGATTGATGAGCTAACAGCTAGTTAAGAAGCTTGCTGCCTTTTTAAAACGACTTCAAACATTTGGCGTATGTAAATGTAGCACTTCCTGTGCAGCCAGGGGCACTTCCTGCAGAAATCTCTTCTCTTTCTTTTTAGCCATGATAACTAAATTAACAGCATTGTGAAGATTTACGTGAACTCTACGACACTAAAGTCCTTTTAAGAAGGCCGCGATCCACTTTGTTCTTACTCAGACTAGCCATTAGCACATCAATCTGCTCAGAATAAAACCATTTCTCCTGACTGAGGTCATTCACAGAGCCTGAAACTATGCCATGATCATAACCATCTGACCGAATCCCACTCTAAAAGATCTAAATGTTCACTTTAAGGAAGATAATTTTAATTAAATCACCTTTAGGGATCTCAGAGTTCTCGCCCACGCCTCCACACAGCGACAGCGTGACATCTGGCAGGTCGCCGGGTGAGTCAGACAGACACTCGGTTCCACTGTCTGCCGCGGCGCTGCCCACTGACTGGGGCGACTGGGATCCGGAGCGTCGGCCCGTCTCCACCCAGTGCTTAGGAACGTGCTCGGACTCGCTGGAACACGGACAGTTACGGGTATCTCAGTCACACACGAGCACAAACAGCTGCAGGTAGATTCAGACTCTTGAGGGGGTGGGTACCTCTTGGGGAAGTATCGAGCAGCAACATCAGGTTCCAGAGCGATCAGGTCCTCTAAATAAATATCTTCAGGGCCCTGATGTTGGCTCCTCTTCCTCACAACTTTATTACATGGAGAGAAAAGAAGAGAAGAGTGTTAAATTTCACTTCCTTTTTCCTTTTTCCACTGATGTGTGAAAGCAGAGGAGCCCCAGACACAAACTCAGGCCCAAACAGAAACCACATCCTTCCTGACAACATTCACGTTCACAGAGGAAGTCAACATTTATTTCTTTCTGTTTCTTTAGAATTTTTCAAAATACATTTTCTTGAAAAATATCATTGCTCACATTTTGCTTTGTTGGATTAAATAAAAACATCAACGTTACCCTTCCTCTTGATGGGTGAGTCTGTGATCTTAGGGGAGGCTTTAACATCTGGACTAACAGCTGGGTGGTCTCCAGGCTCCCTGTTTCCCACACAGGCAGCAGAACTGCTGTCCCTGCGGTTGGGAGGGGAAGACGTCCATCTTGGTTTGTGTGCAGCTCTTGCATCGAGGTCGGAGCTGATGGGACTCGTCTCAGAAGAGAAGCTGCTGGACTTTTTGTTTAGCACTGACTTGGGTTTGGACATGTTGGTGTCATGTGAGGTAGCTTCAGGCGGCTGCGGGCTGCAGCTGCACTGATGAGGTCTGACGGTTCGTGCTTCTGGTTTCACCAAACTGCAAACGGGGTCTTCTGTACTCAGCACTGGTCTGGACTCGTCTAAGGACTCGGAGCTGGAAATGACTCTGAAATGTGTGTTTTCAGAGGGAGTGATGGTCAGCGTCTTTGGCTCAGATTTGTCCTTTTTGTTCACCTGGAGGCAGACAGGAAACATTTATACGAGTCATTCTAAGCAAAAGTCTCAGTTCTTTCATCTTAAAGGAACCAGAATCCCCTGTAACAAAGTGTACTTATCCAACGTTTTTCTGATTTTCTGGAGGTTTTTGAAAACATTTCTTTGGACTTTGGCTGCTTTTTAAAAATGTATAAATAAATCAGAGACAATCCGAGTTTGTGAGCCGTACCCGTGTGGATTCAGGAAACTCCCCCCAGCTCCACTGCATTTGAGGCTCAGACCTGAACATGCTCTCTGCCGGCTTCACCATCAGCTCAGAGTCACTTTTAGGCGACGTGGACTCGGACGTGTTCCTGATGTAGCCAAAAACAACAACAAAGGGTTCACAGCTCTAAAAACAAAGAGGAAGTCTTAGTGGAATAAACAGAGCGGAGGGAGGGGGCGTGTCCTACGTGGTGCAGGGCGACCAGTCCCCATCAGAGAAGGGGTAGCTGTCCCATTCGAGGGTGGTGAGGGGAGAATGCTTCCTCTGATCCTTCATCATCGATGAGGATGCTCTGATGACAGGAAACAAGTAAATGAACAACAATCTTAACAAGCAGCTGACCACAGCCCAGTTTCTGCTCACCGTCCGTTGTTTGCATGCAGCTCCTCATCAGAGCTATAATCACACAGCTCCGGTTCTCCTCCCGCACATTGCTGCTCCTCCCTGCGTGGCTCTGCTTTGTGCTTCCTCCTGCGTCTCCTCTTCTTCCTGCCAGCTGAGCTGGAGCAGAGTTGGGCGTTTGCAGACTCCAGGTCAGGGCCGAGGGGCTGACCGGTCTCTGTCGAGCCGCCACATCTGGACTCTCTGCTCCTGATCAGAACCTCCTCAGAGGGGATCGGTGACGTCACCAGGTGGGCGGGAATGATCTCCTGTTTGAGGGAGACGACATTTTTAAAAGCCACAGGTAAAATGTGGTTACAGTTCTCAAAAAAAAAATTAATTCTTTGATTTCTCACATTGTTTGGTTCGGTTTCCTGCACAAAAAAAGCCTCCCCGTTGTCTCCGAGCTTCATGTGCAGCTCCACAGGTTCTCCATTAATCTCAATGTCAATCTGCACGAATAAAGCTTCACAACTCAGTGCTTTACTGCAAACTTCCTCAGGTTGTAATAAACAGCAGAGAGAGAGGCTTACCAGAAAAACCACAAAATGCATCAACAGAAGAGTGACCCAGATTTACAAAAAGTTAAAGAGCTGAGACCCAGAAAGCAGCTTGCTGTGACTTTTTATTCATGAATCAAACAAAATACTTGAACGTACACGTGGCTGCACGGAGGGTTTAGGTTGCTAAAGAGATGCTTTACAAAAAGCATGCACTAGCATGTCTGAAATCTGATCAAACTGCAAGATGCTGACATTCAACAAGCTAGAAAAATCAGAACCACTTCCTGCTCTGACACTCCTGTGGCTCTACAACAGATGCATGTGTGATGTGAAGGATGAATCTATACAGAGTAGGAGGCTAAATCGAGTTTTAGTGCTGCTGTTGCTGCAGGGAGTCTTTAAATAGAGAGGAACATTGATTTATTCATGTGTGAGGCAGAAAGGACCGTGCTGGAGATGGAGAGAGAGGAGCAGAGCTTCATTAGAAAACAGAAATGTCTTTTTAAAATTGATTCACATGATGCAAAGTTGTTTATTCTGCAGGAAAAGTGAACTAAATTTAGTTCATGCAGCTTTAGGCTGCAGAAATAATCAGTCCCTGTTTTGTTTTTCTTTAATATTGCATAAATGCATAAAATATTCTTTTAAAAACCTGCACAAGCTCAAGAATAAAATGGTATCAATATAATTTTGTTAAAAACATTCTAATGACATGTAGAGGTAAATGTTAGCACTCACTACTTTCTCCCTGGAACGCAGCACTCCCAGTTTTCCAAATCGGACGTGGAAAGGAGAGCACTGGAAGGTCCCATCGGGCTGCCGGATCACGATCACGTCAATGCATCCCGACAGAGTGGCCTGGTTGATCCCTTTATACAGCTCCTTCACCGTCACCAGAACCTGGCCCGCCAGCTGACCCACATAGTTCATGGTGTCCACCTGTCAGCAGAAGCACTCCTCATTAAACTCTGGGAAACTTGTCATGTTTTGTCTTTATAGGTCGCTGTCCCGTATAGCGAGGCAGCTGCTACTGCAAATGAAACGCGAGCTGGTCCCTTTACACACCGGATCCGACCCATTTCCTTTGAAAGAGTCCACAGCTGATTGGGACGTGATCAGGGCCTTGAGGAGAGAAGACAGTGGTCCTTTGGGCTCCACAAACACCAAAAATGACTAAATATGGGTCAATTATTAATTGAAAGTCATTTCCATCAATCACATTTATTAAAGTTTTTTGCCTTATTGGTATTTTTTGATCCAGAAGTGACCATATTTGGTGAGAAGGAGGAGCTAGAAGAAGAAAAATGAGTATTTTTGTCCCCAAAATGCCACCAAACTGATTCAGGCCTAGGTTTTGCACCTTAAAGACCAAGTTCACACATTTTTTTAAACACATTTGCAGTGTTCTCTAGTATAAGTGAATGCATTGTGAGACTATCTATGTCAAACAAAGGCTCTGGCGCTCCTGTTTCAGGAAGTAGAAGTTAGCCAGAGGAGAGGTGAGCAGAACTGGCAGGATTTGGGGTCTTATTTCCTGAAATCTCTCCTCTGATTGGCTAACAGCAACGTGACTCTACCACTGACTCAGTTTGCTCTGCAATGTTGATGTTTTATCTCCACAAATAACACAAGCCTGGAGGAGTTCTGCCGTGTGGTGGAGTTGTTAATGCTAACGGCTAGCTTCTTCTAGCCGAGACGTTCTCTGCTGCTTGCTGGACGCTAAACCAACATCAGTCTTCCCTGTTATGAGTCAAGATGGGTGAGTCCATGAATGTTAATTTTCAATGTGACGTAGATCTGTGTGGCTTTTCTAATCCGAGAGTTTCCCCATCTATGTTCTATTAGCTGCTAATGCAGGAAATAGGGGTAGAAGACTATTTTCCCATTTAGCCTGCATGTGAAACTCAGAGTGACCCATCATATTTCAAAATAAAATCAGTGAACTTGGTCTTTAAAAGCCTTTGATGTCTCATAATCTAATACTTGAATGACATCTCATTGATAATCTCTATTACTTTTAGGTATTCTAACATCTTTTGAGAACTTCTTACATGAATCCTGCCAGAACAACTCGTCTTATTTAAGGAGATTAAATTAAAGCAACTCGAGGAGTAAAAGGAGCCCTTTGTTTGATGATTGCTAAAATGTTCCTGCATTTAGTTACTAACCAGCTGGTTTTCTGCTAAATGTTTCTTGATGATGAAATCCCAGAACTCCACTGGTCCAAACTGGGTCCAAAGACATGTGAAGTCCCTTTGTCCCCGCAAATTACTGAATTCTTCACATGGGATGTTGATTATAAAAAAAATGCATATTTTCCCCAAGAACTAATGAAACAATACACAGAAACACAACATGGCACCGATTCCTGGAATAACCTTTATGACACATACTCAAAATATTAAACACAATCAGTGTTTCTGTAACTGTTGAGGCTTCCTCTTATTAGAAACAAGAGAGTGAACAGAACTGTGACTTACTTCCATGTAACACGAGGATTCAACACGTTGGTGTAAACGCTGCAAATAAGAGTCAAACAACTGCTTATAACTATCATATTAATGTTCTTAACTCTTTCAAATGGCCTTAAAATCTGTTCTGGTTCACTTATAGGAAATAGATTAAGGCTGTTTTTGTGTTTTGATCATTTCTTCTTATCTAAATCAGTGCAAGAAGACTTGTGTTAATAACCACAGGAAGTTATGAATGGGTAAACAACCCACTTAGTAAAATCCATGCTTGAATTAATCTGCCTTAACCCGATCATCCCCAGGTAACATGTCCTCCTTACGTCACTTCAATATTTACTTAACATCTCAGCAACAAAGGTCCTGTTTTTGTGTGTTTGCTGCTCTAAGATGCTTCCTGGTTCATCCCAACAGGACGTCTGCAGTTGTTAATAAGGTGTGATGTTGTTTTCTCACTCGATTCAGGAGCTGTGATTACTGAAGGAGACAAAAAACGTTTTTATCAGAGAGCAGAGCGCATCTTGGCTTGTAGAAGCTAGCCGTTAGCATTAGCTACTCCACAACACGGCAGAACTCCTTCAGGCTTGTGTTATTTGTGGAGATAAAATATCAATGTTGTGTTTTTTACCCAAGAAAGAAGAGCAAATGGAGGCAGTGGAAGAGTTGCATTGCTGTTAGCCAATCAGAGGCGAGATGTCTGAATATCATGAAAATTAATGAGTAATCCTGCCGTTTTCTGTCCCGACAGAACTCTTGGTGGGTATGATTTAGATGAAAACTTGAACTGAACTGTTTTAAATAATAAAAACATACCAGCTCAGAGGCCTGAGACTGGGAGATCATGGGTTCAGATTCATGGTCGGGTCAATGAAAGACTTTAAATGTCCTCCTGGATGAACGCTACTCTGAGTATTTGCTAGCTCAACTCTCCTTGGTTCTCCAAACAAAACGGCTCTGACTGCCATCTTCTGCAGGTAAGAAGCTGACTGATAACAAGCACTCCACATTGTCCCTTTAGCAGACACAAATTCAATTCCATGAATTGCAAGCTGTTGATAACTAAAAAAATCTTCACAGTTCCTATCAGGAAACAGCAGTGTGTGTTTAAACGTGCAGCGACTGAGCTGATACCAACATTGCAACATGAACCGGGCTGCTAGAGAGACAATCAGGACTCATTTTCTCTCTCACTGATATTATTAAGGCCAACCTGAAAGATCTGTCATCTGGACCAGTTTTTGTTCCTTTACAGGGTTTTTGTTTTAGTCAGATGATTAAAGATGATGACAGAGAATAAAATCAGGTTTGACTGGTTAAATCAGCAGGTTTAGGATGTGGTTTATCGTTCAGCTCTGGAGTTTCTACATAATATTGCAGAAATTAAAGTAAGCGTGCTTAAAAAATACGTCTACTACCTGTTATTAATACTCCCAACCAAAATCTGAGTCCACTACCGTTTGTTTTCTACAATAACAAGAAGTTTCTGATCAGGACTCTGACTCACCAGAGTCCAGGGGGGTTTCAGGTGCAGATCCTGCTGCTGTACAGGTGTCCTCCCTGAGAGCTCCATGCTAGCCAAGGTAAACCCAGACCTTCCCAACTCGACCTCCTCCTCAGGCAGCCTCCTGGAGCTCACTGCCACAGCTTCTGAGACCCTTCTGGGTGCACTTTGAGGGGGAAATTACCCGCAGCCTGAACTCTAATGTGCTTACATAACCTACCCCCAGCACCAGTCCCTGGTCACCACCATCCTGTGCTCTAGAAGTCTATTTAGATCTTGTGAAACAGCTTGCAGGCACACTTTAATCTTTTTGTTTGAGAAATAGTTTAATCACTTGAATGACTCAAATGTTGGTGCTACGGTTGGTCAACGTCAGACTAAACCAAACTTTCTAATGACACTGGATTCAGCAAAAACACACCACAGCAGATCATCCAACGGCCAAGAATGCTGCTGAGTGGTAATGTTCCAATGTGATAATGATGTTAGATGGTGGACAATAGTGTGGGTTCCTTTGGTAAACCATAGAACACTGCAGCACTGACAGATCTGACTGGCACCTGTTTTAGGTCAGCAGTTTAAGCAATGCCTCCTAAATTTCTTGTTACTGGGTTCACATAACTTAATAGATTACCAAGAATCAAAAAGATTGAAAAAAGGTGAAGGACCAAAAGCAAAGAGCTCCTACTGATCATCCAGGAAGCTTGAAGACCATCCATAACGGCACAAAACAAAGATCGGTATTAACAGCAAAGAGTCATCTGCATAAAAATGATAAAGTACACCATGTCCATGCAGAAGCATGTAAATCCAGCAGATTGCTGGACTGTGGACTTTGAGAAACGTAATTTCCAAGGGAGCTTCTAAAATGTCTGGAACAAAGTTTCCTCATACGAGTTGCAGGTCCCCGTACAAATTTTCTTTCTGAAATCATTCTTAGTTTAGTTATGAGTCAGAAAGTAATACTGGAAAAGTGAGACAACTTCGTGAGTGGTTGGCAACCAGATTGTGAGCAGATTGGGACATTTTGAAACTGTCTAGAAAATTTGCATGATATGCACAACTTTTACCATTTGCAATTACGGTACCTGCCATATACATCATTCTTTATATCTGCAACATAAAGGTTTGTGCTAAAATGTACATATAAGTGAAACTTTGCATATTGTCTTCCAATTTTGTGCTATAGTCACCAACATCCGCTGCCCAAGCTTAAATAGGAATTATAAGAGGACCAAAGACTGATCCCTGTGGTACACCAACCCCAATTTAGCCACTAAGGACATGTTCTGTTAAATCGGTAGAAAAGGGAACAGTAATTAAACGTTAGTGTGATGATGCTGAGTGATGGTGTAGTGAATATTTTGTCATAGTGAGAAAACTTTGTGGTTTTGAAACTGAATGTAATGAGTGTGTGTACCAGAAAAGTCCATGTATATTCTGGGATATAAACTCAGGTTTTCTTTCATTGTACACATATCGTGTGATTTCTAATGATGCCTTCAGGGACTTGTCATATAATGTACAAACTAATTGTTTCAACGTATCTACATCCAGCCATGTTCCTTACTCTTTTTATAAAAATATAACTTCATTAGTTTGATTCCTGATAATAAATCCTAATTCTAAAGTTTGTTTTCTGGGTCCTACTTAGGTTACGAGACAAAAAGGTCTTTATCAAACACAAACACCTCTCACCTACACCTCCCTCCCTCTCTCTCACCCTCTGGGGTGACATTACTAACCCTTAAGAAGTGCTAATCCTGTTTATAAGATTAGAACAAATCCAGCTTTCCCTTTCTCTGCACGTTTCCTCGCCCTCACTATGTTTAGGATTCCCATGTGATTTGGTGTTTTGATGTTGTTGCAATCTCAATATTGTTTATGACTTCATTTATAAACTAAATTGGGATTAATCACACAATATATTTTATTTGATTCATGTAATTCTGTTTTTAATTGACATTTGTTTCCAAATTACATTGTAAGTAATTCCCTATAAGGTTGGGTATAAATGCAAATGACACTGGAAAATAAAAAAGAAGCAAGGTTAGATTATTTTACATTTTAGCTTGAAAAGTGTCTTATATAGCTGATCAGTTAGTTTTTGGAGCTGATGACGTTTCTACCAACCAACCAACTCAGTGGTGTTTTCAGTGTGTAGGTCATGTGATTTCTAGAAAATACATACATTCATCATGGGGAAAAGTCCAAATATGCAACCTAATATCATCAAAACTCTAGAAACACACGTTGAGTGGAACTTATGAACATTTCTGTGAAATATCTTGCCAAATATCCCAATTTTATACAATAAATGTAATTATATATCTGAGCTCTAGAATGAAAACCAGAGTTTAACTTCATTTAATTCAGAAAATAGATTTGATTTTATGATTAGTAAGGTGGACTACGTCATATCTGAATAATTACAAGCTTTATAAAAGACAGAAAGTTGGTCCCTATAAATAAAGGTAGGCTGCCTGACGGAACTCGCAACGTTAAATGTGACTCAGAAAGAGTTTAGGAATTACAGAGGCGCGCAAAAGAACAAAACACCTATTTTTTTATTTTCTGAGACTCTTAAGAGAGCGTAAAGTGAACCCGAAGAGGTTAAATCTACCTACCTGCTGGACCAGAGGACAACTACCAGCAGAGACTCACCGGTTCGCCTCTCTGTTCCTGAGTGCGCCCATAGACCGCTCTGGCTCTGGTGCGCCGAGGCTTCAGCCTAGCGCGTCACGTGACCCCGCCCCTCCAATGAGGATGCGCGTCGAGGTGACGCAGGTGATGAGGTTAATTTAGGGCTCTTGGTTAATCAGGAGACGTGTTTTTTTACACTTTTATTAAGACTGTCGGTCTTTTTCTGCTCTAAAACTTCACAATAACCCACTTAAATAAATGATTAACGTCTATCAATCATTTTTATTTAAGTGTTTTAAATTGAAAAGTCCTAAAATGAGAAATCTCTTATTACATAATCATTTTTAAATAGACCAACTCAAATCCAGGTTGACTTAGACACGTGTTTCTATGTTCTAAACCAAAAAATATTTTTTATAATAGTTAAATAAAGAAAAATGATTATCATTATAAAACCTGAGTAGTTTTTGTGTGCATTTTTTAAATTTCAACAAGCCACCAATAATAATAATAATAATTATTATTATTATTATTACTAGGTTGCTGACCCATCTACTGAAATCAAATAATGTGGAAAGGGGAGATGGTTTTCTTCTGCAACATTAAAAAGGACAGAGCAGTAGAAAGCAGGAGCAGGAGAAAACTGGACTTTTTTAAAGTTATTAGGGGAAATCTGTGATATTTTATAAATCCAATTAGGACAATTTTTTAAAACTTTATTATAAAACTAAATTAAATCTTCTAATTTCTCATAAATGGATTATTTTGTCCAACAACTAAAGCTGGGATTCAAATGGTGGAAATTACAAGAAATCATAAGATCTGAAGAGGAAACTTTTTTTTTAGAAAGACAAATAAATAAATAAATAAATAAATAAATAAATAAATAAATAAATAAATAAATAAATAAATACACATGCAGAGCACAGTTCCTTTGTTTTAGCCCTGAAATGACACACTGAGTTCATTTCTTTCCCTGTGCTCTGATCTGAGGTCAGAGGTCACAGTCAGCCATGGAGCTGGAGACCTGTAGATTGATCAGGTGGACAAACATCAAGCAAGAAAGAACTCTCCTCAGATTTTGTAATGATAAGCAGAATACATGATCTGGAGAGGGAAGTAGCTGCTTTCATTTCCCTAAATCATCATGATGGAGCAAAAACTAGTATGAAGATTTTTGCACTAATGTCTGGGACAAAAGAAAATCCAAAACACATCCTCTCCAAATGTTTGGCTAGATGATTAAAATAAATTCTGCTCTCACTTTGCTTTATTCTTTTCTTCTGTCATTTTCAAAGACATTGATGCAAAAAATGGAGATGAAACAACAAATGTTCCAATATTATTTTAATTCAAACATAAATGTTTAAAAACACATAAAATCCAATTCATAATGTGTGGTTAACAGTATTCCTTTAAAAAGCTATTAGTGGGACACAGAAAAACCTTTCTTTAAGCCAACATATGTGATTTCTGCTCTTATTCAGGGGCCTCATGCTCTGCAGACTCAGCAGGCTGACCACAGGATGCAGTCGGTGTTGACTCATCCACATCTTCTATTTTATCCTCTAGTTGTTCCGAATCGGAAGCTTTTAGCTCTGCTGTAGCATCGTCTGCAGCCTTTTCCTCTTTCAGCTCCCTGCTGCTGCAGCCTTGTTTGTTTTCCACCTTTTCAACAGGAGGTGTGGCAACAGATTCTGCAAAAGAACCCAAATGACATAATTCTGTAATGTTTCAGGTGCTAACACTGTATGCACAATCAAAACCCAAACTTGATCCTCTCACCCTTTCGTTTCTGCTTTTTTGTTCCTGTCGCTGCAGTCTGCATCTTTTCTTTCGGGGTGTTTGGACCAAAAACCACATTTCCTTCTGCATCGGTCCAGTAGGAAGTCACCCCCAAGTCCGGGGTTCCTTCTGTGATCTCAAGCTGATACAAGACAAAATGTCGTAAAAACAGATGCTAAATAACGTTCTCCGATAAGAAATAATCACCTCTCCGTCCTTCCAAAACTTACCTGAGAGGTTCGGTTGTGTCAGATCTATTTTTGACTATAATATCACAATCATTGAAACATATAGTTCATGTTTAGAGTTTTAAGGTGGGATGCTGATCAGCTTCTTACCCAGAACTGATGATGATCTCTGGAGAATCAGAGAGAAACTCTCTTTCATGAACCAAGCTAATGGCTGATATAAGACTGGAGTGTGTTCTGGATTTGATTCCAGCCATTATGAAATAAATCCTTTCTCAGATCTTTGCAACCATGATGGTTATTTACACTAAAGGCTGTCATCTGCAGACTTATATTGTAAAACCAAAAGTCCTGTCCACTCACCAACAGGGATATTTTGCAAAAACAAACTTTTTCTTCTGCTTTTGCGCTTCTCATTCACATGCAAGCATTTTTTAATGATTAAAAGCCCACTGTATTACTTTGTGTTCTCTCGCCATTTCTTTCAGACTAGCTTTGGGATGACCTTGTCACCATTGGATTATAGATTATAGAAACTGAGAAAAGATTACAATAGGAAAGATTAAGCTACCTTAAGCTTCCTTTTATTTTGTTCTGCCACCTACTGGCCAGGCATGATTACTACACCATGCAACAAGATTTATGTATTACTATATAGACCGAAAAACACATTGGATTATTCGATGGGCATCATCAAGAGAGGAAGAGGGGATTTTGGAATTTGAGCGGCTACAGCTCCCACCCCTCCCCTTCTGGAAGGAACTGAAAGCCACGCCTCACATGCACACACAGCCTTTTAGCGCTAACAGAGGGCCATTGTAGCTGCATGTTTTGGATGTGTTCCTGCTCAGACAGACCTGACTCTAACTGCTGCATTATCTCCTCAGTCATTGGGTTCAGCAGGAGCTACTAATCACTGATTTTACTCAAATCTGCAGTGTTCACGTGAGAAACATCTAAAACCGACAGAAATCCGGCACTCACGATTGTTGCTAATGCATCAGCAGGCTAAAACCATAGTCCGATGCAGCACAAGGTTGAACACACAAAAGATAATCCCTTTTTGTTCCCCTCCTAGACTGACATTAAAGGCATACTATGCAACTTTTTCATATTTGAAATCTTTTTCTTGAGCCAGTATGAGACAGTATGAGACAGTAAAATGACCCTTTACAGGGTTGCACTTGCAACTTCAGAGTGGCAGCCCGCCTCCTGTTAAACTTAGTAAAGGGGAGCTGACATGCCTGGTGCTGCAGTCTGCTTCCAGCATGTTTCCTGCATGTTTTAGATCATGAACACAGCTGATTTGTTTGATTTAGTGATGAACCGCTCCTGTAGACACTAATGAAGGCTGAGGAGACATTTCAGCAGTTAGATTAAGGCGTTAAAAAGACAAACGCACTGCGAGGAGATACGTTTCACTTTTGCTTTCACTAACGGACACTAGGGGTGCTAAAAATAAACCAAAACTGCATAGTATCTCTTTAATTCAATGCAGGTCAAGTTAGCATTTAAGCTAGTTTGGTGTGCTAAGCTGTTTGAGTCAATAGATGCGTCTGTTGCATAGCACTACGCATCACCCTGTAGTGCATGCTGGGAACTCAGGAGCATTCTCATTGAGTGACAGCTCCCTCTTGTGGATACACAACTCTACTGGGCAATGCTCTTGTCTTGCATAAATGATTCATTTTGCTGTAGAGGCCAGGGGAGGGACTTAGGGGAAATATAAATTGTGAAACTTTACCTACTTTTATCATAGATCAAGGTCAGAGAGTCAAATTCAAGCATTTTTAAGTTACTTAAAACATTTTTAAACTACGTAGGCCAACTTTAACTTTTGGAGTCAGCCCAATTCAAGATGGCCACTATAGATAATAGACATGAAACACAAAAATGTCTGTAACTCAGTTAATTCTACTGATATTGAGCTAAAATATAATGTTTTAGGAGTTGAGTCATCCTCAACACATACTCCAAATGCTAACAGATCACATGCGATGTTTTGCAAAATGTTATTTTTGAGATTTCAGCCACATGGGCTAAAACTCCCTTAGTTCTCAACAAGGCATGGTGGTTCCTTCAATGAATGCAATGATGTTGATTTTCTAAAATTTCCCCACAGGTTGATGGTGCAAAATCTGCATCTATGTATGTTTAATTTCTGTTTCATTTGAATTATTAGTGATTTTTTTGTCTAATTCCCGTGAGCTTGATTTTGTTGTTAGTTTTTCCTTGTGAATACTAGAACATCATCAATCAAGCAAACCTTCTTTTGTTGTACTACAACAAACACCCGAGTCAGTAGGGTGGACGTGTTTGGTCTTCATGCTGGTGGTAAATCTTCAAGCTGTCCAGCGCTACAGGGAGAGGGAAAAGTGGATCAAAATGGAAGGTGGAAAGGTGCAGGGTGTGAAACCAAAGTGAGACAACTCACAAAGGAGAAGGACGAGGAAGGTAGGGAAGTTCATGCTTAATTTTATTAGTCTGATCAGGAAACAGGAAGTGAAACAGTAATGACTATTGTTGGTATTAACCGGGACTCACAGTCTCCACTGAACAGTTCCACAAAACAGACGATAACTGCTAATGATGGACTGTGATGGGGTTGCCGTGACAACAAGGGGAAAACATGTGCAGATGTAGAGTTTTACTAGAGACAGTGAGACAAAGTGATGTCATGATCACATTTAAAGTGACAGTGAAAACAATAACACAATCTCAGACATGGAATCTGATGAAAAATACACGTTTCCAAACATTTGCTACTAATTTTACTTACTTCCAAACCAAAAGATGCTTCTTTAGCCTAAATGAAAATCTCTGATTCATTGATTTTTAAAAATGAAAAAAAAAAAAAATAATTGTTTTAATCTGTTTTTTATTTTAGAAAAGTTGTCATTTTCACTTATTAGCAAGATCAGATTAAAGTACCATAACAACCTAGCTGAGAAGTGTGACGTATTTAGCTATAACTTTAGATATCGCCCGTGGTGTTGCCTCATATCTTTCAGGCAGCAGGTCGGTCTAAAGCCATAAAACCTTACCCAGAATGCACTGCACCAAAACTGATGGTATAAACATGTATAATAACTCAAAAAGAAGTATGCAAATAAAAATGACTGGCCCTCTACTGGCTGGCTGCATTATAGGTTTTAAGCCCCGCCCCCTCCATGTACTTCAATGGGACATTTTCCTGAATAAAACATAAAAAACACCTATTTTTTTCCCCAATTTGTGTTGATTCACGTAGTTTTGGCCTTGCTGCTGTTTGATCAATTAGTTTGATCAATCAGTTCTAAATTTTGTAAATTTAGGTGGCAGTGAAGTCCATAAAATGAGTAGCAAATGTACAAAAACATTCATATTTCTAACATTCTACACTGTATTCCTCAACTTATCATCAGATCTGAACACACATTGGCTTTTTCATTCTTTAGCTAAAGTCTGGTCTACTCTTCTAAAGCCAAAGCATCCTTCTGCATGCTAAAGTTTTGCAAAAACAAAAATTGCACCAGTTATATTTGGACATAGTACTACTCGGTTAGATTTGTTAGTATTGGACCAAATAACTGATTGATCTCTGAACTTCACGCTCAGATTCAGCACCTCTTCGGTTTCTTTTATCTCTACGTCACACCGTCTCAAGCACACTTTTCCACCTCTAAACCTTCTCCGTTCACGTGTCATTTACAGATATTTACGATAAGACTTGGACCGCTCTTATTTTTTCTTGTTCGCGTCTTCGGGGATGAACACACTTACGGTGAAGTCTCCGCTCTCTGTGCCGTATTTGTTCTTCACCAGGATGCTGTACTTGCCAGAGTCCGACGTGTTCACGGCTGTGATGGTGAAGCTGGCAAACTTGCCCGATTCGAACTTCAGGATGCAGTGCTCGTCAGACGTGATCTCCCTGTCGTTCTTCAGCCAGGTGACCTCGGGCACTGGGTTGCCCGAAATGTTGCAGGTGAGGTTAAGAGCCTGTGGGGGCACAAATATGAGCAAATAGACCCCCTCAGAGGACATGCAGATATAAGATTTTTCTTGGCAGCAATAAAAAATCAAATCAATATTTAGTTTTATTAATTTAATCTAAAATTCTGTACCTTGCCCTCCTGTATGGTGACCACATCAGGCAGACCTCCTGCTACTCGAGCACGGTCTTATAAAAAGAAGAAACTATTTCAATCTTTTCTATAGAAACTAAAATAAAACAGATTAAGGTTTATTCTAATGTAAACCTAAACTAAACACAAGACCATCAGTAATAAACCACAGAAGGTGTTGTTAATCCTAAAAGCTTGACCAAGTTTATTTCCTCTTTAATCAGAAGGTTAATTTCTTTTGAATAAAGTGCTTTTCTAAGTTCTAACTGGAGATGAAATGATGACCCCAGATTGACAACAATAACTTACTTCTCTCTGCAACAGCTGCAGCTCTGAGGATAAAAACCAGAAAAACACCAAATCAGTTATTTTAGTGGGAAACACAGACTTTACTCTCTTGTGTAAAAAAAGTCGACCCGTATTCGCTTTAACTTTCCCCAAAATTGCAAATTTTACTGTGTTGGATCATTTTACAGCCTCCATATCAATATGGCAGATTTTAGGATGTAAACTCCTTTCAGGCTAAAATCCTGTAACGGTTGAGGCTATTTGAGCCAAAAAATGTTCTTTTGTCATGATCTTAGCGTTGTGAAATGATGGACAATTCTGCTCAAACACATTAAAACTACAAATGCACCGATTCTGGATCTAAAGCCCAGCTGGAACTTACTGGAGTCTCTGGAATTCTGCAAATGCGTCATCAAATGCTGGAAGAGACAAAGAGCTTTAACTGATTTTACAATTAAATCAGAGAGAGATGTCTGCAAAGCCTTAAAAATCTGCAAACCTAATGGAGCCAAGATTGCTTAAAGACATGTTGTGAGGTTTTCACCTTGACCAGAGAGCTCCACGGTTCTCCTGAGGCCGCCCTTCCCGTCGTTGAACTCGATGGCGTATTTTCCCATGTCCTTCTCTGTGGGATTAGTGATCTGAAGCCACAGCTGCTCTCCGACCACGCCGCTCTTAATGCGGTCAGAGAACGCGATCGCAGAATCCCTGTCAGACATAAAAGTTCATTCCTGTAGCTTTACGAACACTTTCTATCAAATGACTATGAGGAAGGTAAAGCTTGTTTTAGAGTAAAGGTGTAATCATGAATGCACGCTGGCATGAACCCACTTGTAGTGCCATGTGACCTGGAGTAAATCGTTGTAGTAGCTGACGAAGGTGTAGAGTCGGATTCCTTCGTCTGTGCTCGTGATCTTCAGCGGAGTGGAGGAATTGGCTGCAAACATGACCACAAGAAGATCACTAAGGCACCTAAATGTGTTAAATACAAAGCAACAAACCATAAAATCCATCAATCTTACCAATAAACCCAAACACCTCGTTCATCAAGTCTTTGAAACCTGGAAAAACAGAAAAATGGGTCCATTAATGTGACTTAAATATTTATTGACTGATTTTAATAAAGTTACCTTGATCAGTCAGATTCAGTGTGGAGGTGTCCTTTCCTCGATCATCCTTCAGAACAACTTCATACACACCAGCATCCTTCTTAGAAATCTGACGATGAAAGCAGAAAAATCACATTCATCTTAAAGAGGACATATTATATATATATATATATATATATATATATATATGTATTTCTTAAGTTATAATAGTTCTATGGTCAATTCAAATATGTTAATGAAGTTCTTTACATAAAATTCCTTCCACTTAGATATTTCAGCATTTTTATTCTTGACACTTTCAGTACCTTCCAGAATGAGCCGTTTCAGAGCTCTGTCACTTTAAGAAAACAAGCTGAAGCTGGCCACGCCCACCCATTCCCCGCTCAGGCTGCAGAAGCTCTGATATCAGGGAGGGGCTCGGAGTAGAGCCACTGCTCCTCCAGCAGCAGCTCTCTCTTGCTCATGAGAGCTGGTTTTAGTCTACTTTCCCCGTTTGTGACATCACAAACTGTCTCTTTTTGAAACAGCTTGTTTTCATTCTTAAAACCAAACACTGACGGATGGGATGGATGTTTTTTTCCACATTTGGAATGTTTATAGAAGCAGTAGAGACTCACATGGCTGCACAAAAGTTTGCAAAATGTGTTTTTCATAATATGACCCCTTTAAAGTCTACATAAAAAACATTAAATAATTAAAAAGCCAATAAATAATCTAAGGCAAAACAGCAAGAAACTGAATGATATCTTCAGTACTGGTTTGAAGATGTCCCAAAATGTGAAGGATCACACATTTGGAAGTACCATAAAGTGGCACGTAGTAAAAAAACATAAACACAAGTACGTCAAACCTATTTTATTCTCGTTTTCTCACTTGTGCGATCTCCAGTTTCAGAACTCCCTCAGTGAAGCCAAGATGCTCGTCTGCTTTGATCTCATGTCCGTCTTTGTACCAGTGAGCTGACGTCTCCTTCTTCATGTTGCCGACCTGAGATGCAGCACAAGCAGTGGGACGGGTTCAGATTTAAGATGCATAAAAAAATTATAAAAGGAGTGAAAAAAACTCACTTTGCACTTGAGGATCACGCAGCACTCGGGTGTCACCTCATAACCCAAACCTTCGATAAAGTGAGGACCTGCAACACACGCTGGTGTTACTAAGACTTTCTTTAGTTCATATGATTTGATTTAACAAGATTTCACGAGATGTCACATTTTGATGAATAGAAACACAACTAATGAATTTCCATACCTTGTTTTCTGAACCACTCTTTCCTCTGGAACTCTGATTCTTTCTGCAGCTGCTTGAAAACTGTCAAAAATGTATTAATTAATCAATTAATTCCAAGCAAAACCAGGGAAAACAATCAGATCGACAACATGCTGTTGTTATGGCAACTTGATGGGATGTGAATAGGTGTGACACTAGATCTTTTCAAAATAAAGGTCCTTATAAATCAATTAATTTTGAAATAGTTTAATTATTTACAAAATTTGCATCCATGACTTGACATATCTGGATTCTAACACATTCAATTATACCAAATTTTTATTAATTGGTCAAAGACACATTGGTCCACGTAGCAATGCTATGTCCTTCAGTAAATAATGGTTCTTGAGCTCAGTTGTAAGATAAATTATTAAATGTTTTACTGCCCTCCAGTGTTGGGATGTCAAAAGTGCCTAAATCTGTATTTATAAGCTTAATTGAGTTCTGAAGGCTTTTCTAATGCCAGTAGCTGATACTTTAGTACACTAATAATTAGAATTCAACCATTCTAAGACCACAAACCTGAAGAATTCAAATGTGCACTTTAATTTTTAAATGAACTCACCATCACCGATCAGCACCAGGCTGGACTGGTTTGTGGCTTTCCCGTCCGTCAGCTGGAACGTGTACGTGCCTTCATCCGCTGGGGTCAGAGAATCCATGAGCATCTCAATCACACCGGTGTTCTTATCAAAGTTCATCTTGTATTTCTAAAACAGAAACACCAAAAAACAACCAATAAAGACAGGTTTTTAAATTATGATTAAAGAAAACCTACAAAACCAGACTTTTGCTGACCTCTCCCTGAGTGAGAACATTATCGTTGAAAACGTAGTCGACTTTGCCGTTTGCTGAAATCTTCTCCGCCTGCAGCCAAAAGCGAACTTTGCCCTTCTCCTGCAGCTCCACGGCCAAATCTGACTTCAGGGGGATAACTTATGAAGGAAAGAGTGAAAGAAAAGCGAGTTTTTAACAAAAAAAAATAAAACAATAAATGAGCACAATACTTGACTAGATGTGAGGAACTTACTGGGGAATTTGTGGTCATGACTGACCACCAGCAGCCTCTTCAGCTCTGATGAACAACAGATTCATGAATGTATAAAAGCAACTGGAGTTGATTTTATTTATTTTTAAAAGTCGGATATTTAAAACACACCTTCATCAGTGAGAGTGTAGCTGGATGAAGCACCATCAGTGTGAGTGACGAGACACGAGTAAACACCTGTGTCCTCCTCCCCCAGAGAGCTGAAAACAGCTTTAGACCTGCAGGATGTATAAGGATGCTGCTGCAGCCTCAGCTCAGTCGTATCAGCTTTAAAACCATGTTTCAACGTAAAAATCAACACAAATCTGACAAATTGTGTCTAATTACTGGATGGTTAAATGAAGATGCAGTCTGCTTCAATCATCTAAACTAAACCATTTAGCCATCTCACTTGTTTCCTTTGGTCTCCACATTCAGGCGGCTGGAGTCAGAGATTTCCTCGTAGTTCTTGGACCACACGAATTTAGAGTCGGGGGTCATGTCGCAGCATTCAAAGTTCAGGGAGACGATACCATCATCATCAACATCCACCACTATCTCCTTGGTGCCTGAAAACACAAGAGGTTGTTGGTTCAAAACCACGTCACACCTGAGGCGTCGACCGTCACCTTCCTCCCACCTGGTTTGGTCACAGCAGGAACCGGCTCTGTAACTTCTGAGGTTTTCCCAACACCAGCTTTATTCTGAGCACGCACACGTAACACGTACACCTCTCCTTCTTTTAGATTCTGAACCTGCACAGATAAAGAAAAAAATGTTCTGATCCAACATTATCTGAGGCCACGTGTGAAGATAAACATCTCAAAGAGGTGATGACCTTGACGTATGTCTGCTCTGTGGCTTTGGTGTTGACTCCCTTCCAGGCTTCTTCTGGTGCGTTTGCTTCCTTGATGTCAATGTAGAAACCATTGACAGGGTCGCGGCCCTGGTACACGGGCGGTTTCCATAGCAACACCAGGGAGTCATTTCGAACTTCTCTAACCTGTAAATCGTGAGGCGGTCCTGCAGAAACACACGTTAGGGTTTAGGAAAAGATCAGTTTTACAAAACTGCATGTGAAAATGTAACTTTTAGAGTTAGTAAGAAGTGTTGGTAACACTTTACAATAAGGGTCCCTTTATTAACGTTACTTAGTGCATTATTAAGCATTAACAAACAAAGGATTGCTTTATTAACGTTCCTGATATTGTTAACTATTAAGTGTCCTTAAGGTTAGGACACAAGGCCAGGGGGTATCTGCTTAGTAATGCATAACTTAATATTAAGCAGTTATTAATACTTTATTTAATAGTTTATTAATGCTTAATAATGCACTAAGTAATGCTAATAAAGGGACCCTTATTGTAAAGTGTTACTGAAGTTGGGACAGCAGAACTGGAAGAAGAAGAAGAAGAAGAAGAAGAAGAATCTTTTATATAGCGTCTCTCAAGGCGCTTCACAAGAACAAAATAAAAAAATAAAAATGATAAAAACAAAAAAATATTATAAAAATGGGAACATGGAGTACAAGTAATCTTTTTAAGGAATTTTCTGCTGTGTCTTATCTTGGAAAATGATCTGCTCGACATTTTCTTTATAATAAATGATGTAAAAATCAACAGTATTCCTTTTTTATTGTAGCCTTTATCTGACCAGGTAAACATCTTACTGACAGTAGAATACATTTTTCAAGAGAACCCTGGGCAAGAAGGCAATAACAACAAAGAAAAAATATTCATGTCCCTTATTTTTTTCTGTAACCTACAAATGTGGCAGAGGAGGGTTCTGGTTCTTTGCCTGAGCTGCAAACAAGTCACAAAAAAGGGTGGGGTAGACCTCAGCATTCATTAATGCTGGAATCCTGAACATTCAGATGAGAAATCTGTAAGGTGAGATGTTTGATATTGTTAAAGCTCTCATTCACAAAATCTGCCGTGGTCTCTAGTATAAATGAATGCCTTGTGAGTCATTCTCTGTGGAAAAAAAGCTCTGGCGCTCCTGTTTTAGGAAGTAGAAATTAGTCGGATCAGCGGGGGTAAAAAATGGCCGGTTTTGGAATCTTACTCTTCTACTGCCTTCATTCACTCTTGTTTCTTGAGTAAAAAATACAACGTTCTCTCTACAAATCTCTACAAATAGCACAAGCCTGATGGAGTTCTCCTATGCTGTGGAGTTGCTAACGCTAACGGTTAGCTTCTAGTAGCCGAGAGGTGCTCTGCTCTCTCCTGGCTGCTGAATCAACACAGTCGTCTGCAGTTGCAATCTTTAAGAAAGTTCTCTGAGATGTGAAGGGGAAACCAGTCTCCTCCAGCTAGAATTAAATCAATGTTAAAAACATTATTCACGAGTGCTAAAGGGATGCTATTTCTAACAGAGAACAAACGTGAGCGTGAAAGCTGCAAAGACTTTTTATTTTTTGATTTGAGAACCTGGTAAGAAAGATTTTGGACTTCCTTACCTATGCCAAGAGCATGTGCATGTTTTTGAAAATGAAGAAATACAGTGGTGATCCTGCATCAATGATGTTACGCCTGTTAGCTTATAAATGAGACTAAACTGTTAATGTTTTAAACATTTTAAAACTTCATTGATAACCTAATTATAAATACTTTTGGACTGACTAACCTGGAACCGCGATGGTCCACTCTGCACACAGGAAGGTGTCGCTGGGCATTGATGGTATACCAACACCCGCCATGTTGGCTGCTCGCACCTGGAACTGGTACTTCCTGTTTTCCTTCAGGTCAGACACCTGCAGACCCAGAATCAATGACCACTGCTAACCAAATTTTCGCCCAAACACCTGGATAGGTGACGAAAACTTTCCCCCGATCCGCTTACCCTGTAGGCCCTCTCGCTGACGGCCTTGATGTTGGCCTCATGCCACTTCCCTGGCACGCCATCGATGACCTCACGGTAATCAACAAAGTAGCCGGTGATGTCAGCGCCTCCGATGAAGGTCGGCTGTTTCCAGGCCAGCACCATGGAGTCACGCACACACTCCAGAACGGTGATGCCATAGGGTGGAGTAGGAGAGGCTGGGACAGAGGACTTATATTAACACCACAGAGCCTCTGCAGGGAGGCTGAGGTCATGGGAAAGTGGAATAATGGGAAAATGACCACATCTGCTTTAATGCAATCATCATCTTTAATCCATCAAATTATTTTATTTAGACATGCTGCTAAGTACACAAAGTGTTCACATGAGGCACGTGTTTTTCAAATGACTATCCTATTGTAAATGTGTTTAAAAGTACATGTTACATATACTTACGGCACACAGTGATATAAACTTTAAAGCATGCAAGTGTGAGCTGTGAACGTGATACGTGTCCTGTTGTGAGGCTGAAAAGTGGGTCTGAGAGTTCTGATGAACAGCACTCCCTGAAGGGTCAAATGTCCTGCTCCGGTGCTGTTGGGCGACCCACTTGTCGGGTCGGGTGAGACTGAGCAGCTCCTGATTGTAGGGGAGTCAGGGTGGAGGGGAGTTCCAGTAGAATAACAGGGTAGAGGTGAAAAATAATAACTGGTGTTTAATGGGACTTACCTTAAATAGAGCAGTTTATGGTTTGGATGGATACACCAGAAATCCTCTCACACTAGGTTTAAATGTGTAGAAATAACTGATTTCTTACCGTTTTAAATTAAAAGGTCTCATTTTGATTCTCACCAGCCTCAGGCTCAGTTTAATCCCAGGTCTGAACAGCATCTTGCTCAAAGTGTGCAGCTGTGGTTTTGTCAGTAAGTGAGAGGAGGTTCTCTACCAGGTCAGGGGTCACACTCCCCCTACTGCCCCCCATTGCCTTCACCCACCAAAGGCTCTGCAGCCCCGACCCCCTCCCCAGTTTCAGTGTCGGCCTGAGCGTTTTTGTGCTTTTCAACCGTGTCAGGGGAAGGCTGGACAGTGTCATGCGTGTCCGTCCAGCGTGGCTCGTGCTCGGTTAGTTGGCACGCGTTACCCCCCATCGTCGACAACACACCGTGTGGAATGCCGCCCCCTATAGGTGTTAGCAAAGAAAAGCAAAAGAGAGGCTCTTAAAACTTACAAATCAAAAAACATCTAAAAAAAAAAACCAGGAGAACAAAAAGTAATATTCATCACATCAGCCGATCAGATACAGAGTAATGTCTTCATCTGACTGGGAGGGAAAATGAAGACAAGATGACCAACAGGTGACATCCAGGTGAGGAAGATTAAGGATTCTGAGAGCACACAGGAGATTAATCCATGCATAAAAAAGAAAAAGTGCAATTAGATTACTCTTTAAGTTTTGAAAAAGTGTTCATATTGGAACTAGAAACAATTACAATGGGATTCTTATTAAGCTAGTTATGTAACTGAATGCTCTGTTTTTTTGGGGGGGACCATGCAAGAACTACTTTCTGGTCTAATATAATTTAAACACCTTGAGGAGTATTAAATAATGTAAAAAAGTTTAGTTCTGTTTCATAAGATGTGTTTTGGCTAAAATGCACGACTCTCTGCAAAGCTAAATTAGACGTTTCTAAAATAATAATACAGAAATGTCCTGTAGGCCTGGGGCTACAAACCAATGTTAAAGGTGCATGCTGCCACCTACTGGAAGTAAACTAAACTAACTGTAATGAATTAGTTGATGCTTTACATTTAGTAGAACACAACAAAAGGTTAGAACAAGGGTTGTTTTGGTGTGAGAGGTTCTGTGTGTTGGTACCTTCAGCACCTTGGTGCCGACACATCTGGTGTCTGGGACAGGTGGGGGGTGGGGTGGGGGTGGAGGGGCTGGTTTGTAACAACCGCTGAATTGGATCGAAGTGACCCAAAATAGAGGAAGTCTACAAGTCCGGACCCCAACCCCGCTTCAGGCTGCGCAGGGCAGAGGTGGTGTTGAGAGGAGGGGGGGTGGAGGGGTGGAGTACGCAGTCATGTAAAATAACATGACAGGGTGGAAACCACAGAGGAAGAGTGTGGAGGTGCAGATGAAGAGCTGAAGAATTTGGGGGCTGAAATTTTTTATTCTAAAGTCAAGAAATAACTGGAGAAGGTGACAAACTGGATTAAACACATTTACCTTTTCAGGTACCGGAAATGTTCAAATCTAAAACTAGACGGATGAATCTATCAGTTTGTGTAAAAACACCAGAGAGACTGCCCCCACAAATCTGGTTAGCATTCAAAATTCAACATGATCAGCTTAACTGATGATTGGCTGATCTGAAACAGGTTTTCTAAATAGAAACATCCATCTAATCCTCTCATTCCACTCTCATAACTAAAAGAAATCAAGTCTGATTGAGACATTTCACTCACCGATCGCAGCTTTCACCTCTACAGGCTCGGAAATCTGGGAGAAGCCACTGAGTCCTGCAGCGTTCACGGCCCTCACCCTGAACACATACTGCTCTCCGGTCACCAGCCCATGGCAGATGAACCTGCAGGTCAATTTAAAGGAGTCATACACTCGTTATTTTAATAAATCTACTGTAAATGAACGCCTTGTGAGTCGTTTTCAGTGAGAAAAAAAGCTCTGGCTCTCTTGTTCCAGGAAGTAGAAGTTAGCCGGAGGAGTGGGGAGCAGAACACGGCAAGATTATAAGCAGTGGAAGACTGGCCATCAGGAGCACTGGGACATTTCCCAGTGGCCCACTCGGTGACTGCCGACAACACCACCGCCCCCACCCCCACTCAGAGATTCAACATCACTGAGTCGTGCCGCCAACACCCCCCACCCAGCTCGGACATTCCACGATGGACAATCAAGCCGCTTGAGTGGATCCTACTCTGTGCCGGGTAGGTATTAAATTATATGTCTTACTCATTATTACACCTGATATGCAAACATCTCGCCTCTGATTGGCTAACAACAACATGACTCTTCTACTGCCTCGGTTCGCTCTTTTTTCTTATCTCCACAAATAACCCAAGCCTGAACGTGTTCCACCATGTTGTGGAGCTGCTAATGCTAATGCTAATGATTAGCTTATACCAGCCAAGACGCGCTCTGCTCTCTCCTGGACGCTAAATAAACAGCCTTCGTTGGGTGAGTCCATGAATGCAAATATTTCCCTGTGACGTAGACCTATGTGACTTTTTCTGACCCAAGGGTTTTCCTGTCTTTTTCCTTTCTGTGACTAATGTAGGAAATAGGGGTTGAACACTTTTTTCACATATAGCATGCAAGTGAAACTGGGAGTGAACGACTGTATTTCAAAAAGGAATGTAAAGAGGATTAATTTGACCTGGTGCCCTTTACAGGCTTGTTGTTACATGGATCCCAAACATCGCTGCCCACCACGCTGGCCTCGATGTAGTACCCCACCAGCTCCACGGCATCACTGGACGCTTCCCAGCTCACAACGACAGATGTGTCCGTGTTTCTAGTGGGAACAACTTTTCCTGGGGCAGATGGGATATCTACGGATAAGAGTGTAAGATATTTGTGAAGTCATTCATGCTTCTGCAGACATTATACACACATAAGCCTATTTGAGACACATCAAACACTTCTGTACCATCCTGTATGTTTGTGCGTCTTCTCACCAAGCTTGTCACCAACAATGATGGCTTCAGTCGGTTCAGACGGTTCACCAACACCAGCAGAGTTGCAGCAGCGAACACGGAAGTAGTAGGACTTCCCCTCGGCCAGATCAAACAGAGCAAAGCGAGGAGATTTTACTGGGATCTCTGTGTTCACCCTCTGCCAGCTGTCTGTACCAGAAACACACTGACAAAGAGGAAAACTGATTAGTTGACAATTATTGCAATAAAATAAAAAGATGCATTCAAAGTTTACCTTTTCCACATAGTACATGATGCTCTCAAGGCCCTTCTCTCCAGGAGGCTTCCAGCTCAACACCACATAGTTTTTGGTTGCTTCAGTCACCTGCAACTCACGAGGTCTGCCAGGAACTACGCCCTCTAGTGGTCAAATGTTTTAACATCAGTGCCTCATCTTTAGATAAACCGCAAAATCGACTGGTACAAAAGGTGTACCTGCAGGCTCCTCCTCTGTGACAATGATTTGTCCAGTCCAAGGAGCAGAAGTACCTTTAAAACACATTTAAACAGCAAGTTTAATGAATTTTTACTCATTTTTCACCATGTTTTAATAGCTAAAGTAAGAGAGAAGTAAGATGCTGGGCTGCTGTACCTCTCATGCGGGCCCGATCAGCTGGATCCATGGCAGCAACCGGCTCTGAGACTCGGGACGGACGGCTGATGCCGCTCTTATTGACAGAACGCACGCGGAAAACATAGGAACGGCCCTCTACCAAACCAGTGACGGGAAAACGGGCAAACTTGACTGGAGTGTCGTTGCACTGAACCCAGTGGGTAGTTCCAACCTCACACCTGTCCACAAATAATAAAGCATCTGTATTAAAATACCCTACATTTGATCTCAGTTCACCTGCACCTTGGGTCCAACATCTAATAATAATGTTAAAACCCAGCTCGTGGGATCGCAACATAAGGAGGAGGTCTGGACACATGGTGAAAGGTAAAGAGTATATTGTATTGTATTGTGTAGATAGCAGTTCACTATGTGTTTGAATCTTCAGTTGTAACTCGGTCCCTTTTATGCAGCAACTGTGTGATGGTTCTTTTGTCTGTGGCTGTTGTATATTGTCTAGGGTACATGTTAATGTGGTGCTAGATTGTGGTGGGTCTGGTAGTCTAGTTTTTGCAGCTTTATTTCTGTTAGGCTTGGTTTTCCTGTTAACCCAGGGTAGAGGGAGGTCACCAGATCCTACGGCCCTACGTGGGCTGGTCTAGGTCTCTTTTCTTTTGTTCATTTTGGCCGGTCCATCACTTTTCTTTTGACATTTTTCTGTTATGGTGTGTGGGCTGTTTGTTTCTCTCTCCCTCCCTCTGTTTCACAGGTTCAGACAGTGACTGGACAGGAGCTGAAGAGTTTCAGTGGTTCTTATGAGTTCCTTGGAGAAACTATTTTGAGGGGGGAGGTGTTACGGCCCCTGCATGAGAGACTAATCAGACAGCATTTTTGGGAGCTTTTGCTTTGAGTTCTGCAATGGAATTAGCATATAGACTGTACCTTATACTATAAAAAAAATTCAGATTTTTTATAGTTTAAAAACATATGCAAACCACTGTTGCAAGGCTGGTGAAGGTTCTCAGTCATCTAGGTCATGGTAATCCAAAGGGGTTCAAATTAAGCCAATTGGACTTCTTTGGCTTCTTAAAGACGAGAAGCGAAATTTTTTCAAGAAACCAAAGAAGTCCTGTTGGCTTCATTTGAACACCTTTGGACTACTTTGTTACAATATAAATAATAATTACAATCCAACCAAATACAGTAGGCTTTAGGAGGGATTAGATACTAGATTATAAATATTTCAGAAAATTTCTGGGGAGTCCTCTATGCTAGTATCTTTCAAAAACACTAAAATAATTAGATTTCAAAGTTCTGAAGAGTAAGATTGACTCGTGCATTTAAAACTATTATCCACTTATTATAGGCCTAATGGTACCTATAAAGGTAATTTTGGTATGTTATAATTTGGACTCATAGAAAGCTCTTTTTCCCAGGAAAGGGCTTGATCGGAACACTAACTTCGTCACTGATACACTCCAAAAACGACTGGAATTCTGTAGGTTCAACTAGCTTAATTTATATAGCAAAATGGAGAAAACGATACAGAAAACACATGCCTAGACTCCCTGAAGCTACCCACCATGGTTCTCAGTCAAAAGGGCCCTAAATCTCCTCATACAATATTTTTTATACCCTAAGCTAGGCCTCACCCACTTAGTGAGTTGGCCTCCTGTCATTGGATCAGTTTTTTGTGTAAGACTGGCTGTAATAAAATCCAATCCTATGTGAGAAGATGTGAATTCCATTGTAATCTGGCGTGAGTAAATAAACAAAACCGACCTCATTACAAAAGTGGACAGTTTTTCGCCGTGGTCTAATAGAAAGCTAAGTGGAGCCAAGCGGGGCGACCCAGATCAGCATTCTGAGATTATGTTAATTATCCAACAGGTATAAAGGCAGGAATGCATTCACTGACCTGTCCACAAAGTAGCCCAAAATGGAATTTCCTCTATCGATAGCCGGTTGCTTCCAGGTGACAATAATGTAGTCCTTGTTAGCATCCAGACACCGTACATCCAGAGGAGCTCCAGGAGCTCCTTCCACCTCCGCATCAGCATCTAACACATACAATAACACCCTCGTCAGAAGATTTGAATCTCAGAACTTGTTGAATCTATAACATTTCAAAAGTCTTCATGCTAAGACTAGGTGATGATAAAGTTTTTTTGTTTTGTTTGCCCCCCAATCCAAAAACAGCACAAACGGACCTCAGACAAACAGTGCAGGAAAAATTAGAAGCCCTCTGTGGAATGAATTTATCTGAGCATACCCCGCTCAGAGCCAGACTCATTCCATCTCTTAGAATAGCACAACTGCAGCCAGGATCAGGGAGTTTTATCATGGAGACCAGAACTAGGCGTCTTCTCTTACTGGACGACCCTGAGCTGTAACAGGGGACCAGGCAGTGAGGATCTATTTTCCAGCCTCTTCATTCTCAACATGACTGCTGTGTTGAAGCTGAACCCACAAATGTCAGGTTGTCTCAGAAGGCAGATAGATAAGCTTAACTGATCGCCTTTTTCCATGGCACTCAAACAGATGCCAGAGACTTGCCGCTCAGTGATGCGTCCATTAGAGACATCCTATTTAAAACCCCCCACTGACATTCAGAAGCTGATAAACACAGAGTCATTATCAGGTGCCGGTGGACGTGCTGTTGTGACTGTGACCTTGATCTCATGAGACAACAACAAAGCTGAGGGAACCCACCTGGCTTGTGTTGACTAGGATCAGAGGTATTTAGGTCATAATTAAACAGCATATGGTGTTGGAGTTGCTGGATGTGAATGACAGTTTGTCAAATTCAATTTGCAAACTAAAGATGGAAGGGTGTTCCCACCTCTGACAAACACGTAAGCCGAGTATGTTTCATATCCAGACTTTGTGGCGACTCTCAGGGTGTAGAGTCCCTCGTCCTCCTTGTTGAGGTGAGTGAGAGTCAGTGTGGCTCGGTCTCCACTCCAGTGCACATGGGTCCATTTAGAAGGAGTCAGCAGAACATCTTAAATGCAGAGCAGGAAGTAGAAAAATAAAATGTCCGCTCACTTGGCAAAGAAATGGCTTTGAAACAGCAGGTGTAATAACCAGTGTGGTCTACTCACCATCTCGATACCATTGGATTTCTGGCTGGTAGCGATGCAGGGCAGGATAGATGATGACCGTACACCCCAGGCTCATTGTCTCACCCTCTCTTCCAAATGACACTCCAAACTTATCAACGATGTGAATCTGGAACGTGATTCCATACTCAGAAACTGGACCAACTAGAAACAAAGCAGGAGAGTCAGACAGACTGGTAAATAAGACGATAATACCAAATAACAGGATAAAAACTTGTTTGGAAATTTATTTTGTACTTTAGACTATTTTTCTTTCTCAGTTTGAGATCCTGAACCTGCCATCTTCATGCATTTATGTCCTCTCATCTCATCTCATCTCATCTCATGACAGACGTAAAATCAGATTCTTTGACCCTGTAACCTTTAGCAAAGGCCTCTGCGTTGCTGCCATGGATCAAGAATAATAAAAAAGTTATTAGTGCTATGGAACCTATTGTTCCTGCATACGTCACCTCATCACCTTGCTCTTAGCTGACATCGGTTATGTTTGAGTCAACATCAAAACAGCATAATACTAAATAAAAAATGAGACTGCAAATATCTTTGATCTAGAGGTGAACAAACACTTCCAAGATAAGTAAAATAACATATTTTCACAAAATAATGACTTTAAATAAATGCTTAATGCTAACATTTGCTATTTTGTTAGCCAAAGCAAAAGAAAGCAATAAAAACGTTGGTACCACTTTATGATAAGAGTCCCTTTAGGCATTTATAAATGTTTATTAATGAGGGCATACGCTCGTTATTGTAATAAATCTGCTGTGGTCTCTAGTATGAATGAATGCCTTATGAGTGGTTTTCTGTGAAGAACAAACTCTGGTGCTCCTGTTTCAGGAAGTGGGAGTTAGCTGGAGGAATGGGGGGTGGAAATAGGCAGGATTTGGAAGCTACTCATTAAAATTTATAATGTGTGAAAATCTCTCTGATTGGCTTAAAGCAATGCAACTTGCCTGCTGCCTCTGTGATATTCTTTCTTGTGTAAAAAATGCAATGATAATGTGTTATCGTCACAAGTAACACAAGCCCAAACATGGGGTTAGTCTAACCCTAATCCACACCTAACCCTAACCCTAACATGTGAAACTCAGAGTGATCGATCGTATTAAAAACAAAGAACAAGTATTATACGTTTCTCAGTAAATGTGGTCTTTAAGTATAATAACTGGTGTCATGTTTTACACTTCACAATAAGACTCTATTTGAAAGTCATGGATTTTCATAATGCAGTGACAAACATATATGCTAAACAATATGTTTACAAGTACTTTTTGTGCTTAAAAGGTGGAAACAGTCTGAAATGTTCAATAGTGCAACTCTTGATAACACAAATAGGTGAACAGATTTGGCTCATTATTTGGCAAGAAGACAGTCTCGTCTCTTTCTCACCTTTCATGCATAACATGTCTGAAACTATTTATTAGCCACTGATAAGGGATCATTATTGTAAACTGGGAACCAAATGTTTAAACTTGTTTGAAAATGTTGATAAAAATCCAGATTCACACTTACGTCTAGGTACTGGCAACGTCTCATCAATTTCACCTTTGAACCCTATGGGAAAAAAGCCACAGTTGCTATTTATACATACAGCAAACACAGTGTTGTATGACTCTAGGTGGACTGAATGTACAGTATTTTACGAGATGACACATCACATTTAAACATCCTTGACTATATTTAACTTTAAAGCCTTTTAAAAGTTGTTTCAAATAATGACGTTTTTATTCAGTTATTGGTGAGGGGCATTGTTGCGGTTTGGTGCGACCTACGTTTGACAACAACAGAGGCAAATGCAGACAGCTCCCCTTCAGAGTTCATGGCAGAGACACGATATTGGGCTGTGTCATCAAAGTCACATCTGAAAAACGAGATTGTCAGCTAATCAATGTCAACATGATGCCCGTGGTATTAATTAACAGTTCACATGTGTGGTGCCCTTCATGCACCTTAACCCCAGCTTTAGCCCTCTCTACATTATTTATAATACCAACTATGTGGGCCCCAGCCATCAAGCATTCCAAAAATCTGAGCCAGGAATAGTCTGGCAATAAACAGACACTGCTGGTGATGTCATTTCCACCAGGTGTTGTGGATCTCTGGACTTGAAAGTATCTGCTGTGTGAAGTACATGTCAGAATTTGAATTTTATAAGAGAAAAAGTAGCCCATCTTACTAAAATATGATCTGAACAATGTTCAGACGTTTTCCTGCTTGTCCGTAGCAACGATCACACTGGGCTGACTAGTTGTGACAATGCAATTTTTGCAAAAGATTAAATTTACCCTCATTTAATTCACAATTTGGTTGCCAACTGCTCCCAGAGTTGTTTCATGTTTTTTGCGCTTTCCGACTTGCGGAGACTATATTGAGAAAAGTTCTAGAACAGATCAAGACCGTTTGCAGATGATGTCCTGTGATGAGTCCGTGACTATTTTGAGATGACTTTAGTTACAAAAGTGCAACATTTTAAAAATCCAACGCTATGACTCTCCTAATACGACCAGTGTGGCCTACTGCCTCTGACAGAAAGTAGCTGAAGTTTACCCAGAACGTCACTAGACGTCACCAGATAATGAAAAACACTCATTTGCATATTGATGACATCATCACATTGTGCTGTGTTTGCAAGCTGCTGAGAGAAGTCACATGGCGGTCTTCATTCTCTCCTCAATATCCAATACAAAAAAATATGTTTCATGCACATGTGCAGCGCATTCCCTTTTGAAGTGTCGGGATGTAGAGCAGACTGGGTCTTATGCTAATCTGCAGGGATTATCGTTGACAAAGTTCTACAGCGAGTAGATAAGGGTCCTCAGAAATAATGATAAATTTGTCGCTAGGCTCTTTTTGGAAAAAAAAGTCATTAACAGTGTCCGAAAAGTCATTAGAAATAGCAACAAAGTCACTAACTTGGCAACACTGCATGTGACTGAGAACTTTTGCTAGCATCTTGATGCATTTTGAAAACTCTCTTGCAAATGTTTGAAGTTTAATCACTAACAGATTATGTGAGAAAATATATTTTGCTAACTTGATATTTAGGTCTGGCATAATTGCCTTTTTAAGATCTTTTGACCTTGTACCTCTGTGAATATGTGTCAGAAGTGTTGCAGAAAGGTGAAGCTGCTGCAAACATACATTAGGTTGACGTACTGTTTGGTGCAAACCTGAACCCAAAAGACTTCAGGGTGGTAACATGAACATGAACACACTTCAAATACTGTAGATAGCAGAAGCGTCACTTACTTGCTGATCTCCAGCGAGTGCACGCTGTATCTGCTCTCAAGTTTATACTTGCCAGGGCTGGCAAGGGGATCAATGGCCACATTGTTTTTGTACCTTGTGGTTGGATATAGAAACGGAACAGAACACAAAGGGAAGAAGAAAAGGCTTGAAGAGGATTTAAAGGCTGTGAAAATCTTGAGGGAATAAGGAGGATCTTGATAGGAATGAAAGGACAGATTTGAGACGATTGCACGTCCGTGACCTACCAGACAACCCTGGGGTCAGGCCAGCCGCTGACGGTGCAGTGCAGCCTCACGCACTGCTTCTCCCACACAGTGTGGGAGCGGGGTTTTATCACAAACTCTGGGGGGTGCATCAGGCTGTCTTCGTTCATGCGCTTGAAGTGTTCCTCGTGGTCATGGATCTAAACATAGCAGGTTGTGTCTCTTAAGATGTGGTCACCTTTGTCATAAAACAACATTTACACCAAACAACGTAAGCAATGTTTCATATTCCATGCTTGCAGCAAATTCAAATCCTCTACAGACAAAAATTGCAAAATCCTTCCAAGTTTTTCTTTGACACATGCAAGACACACATGATGCCCTTTTTGAACGTGCTTTAAGTGTGAGATTGTATTTTTATTATGTTCTATGAATAGCCAGGGCTGGTAGTTGTACACTGTCCAGGCCTTAGTATGACAACACCGCTGGGACTCCTCCTCCATGTCTCAAGAAAAGCAATCTCCTAAAGAATTTGTCACCCACTAGTGAGGCTGTCTGGCAGAGTGGAGACAGATAAATGCAGGGAGGGAGGGAACTGGTGTCTACGATGATTGTTAAATGACCGGCTACTACTTCACATAATCACCCATGGACATAAATAACTTCCTTGAGTAAAACGTTGTAATGAAAACCATTTATCCTCATGCACTCAATATTCCTGCCCACTACTGCAATTAAGTGTGGTCTATGAGGGGAACAATATACTTGAGATGTGAAGTTGAAGGGTTGGGAGACCTCGTAATGATGATGGTATACAGGAACATATTAGATGTGCTATTCTCCATAAACCAGAGTGGGCCTTTGGAGTCTTGATGCCAGAAAGAAAAACCACTTCTTCAGCTGCCTCTGGACATTCACACACAAACCAATCAAACTGACCAAGCTCTATGACAATGGAGCCAGAAGAGAGCTGGCTGGCTATACTCATGCTCTGCACCTACTCACCAACTCAGCTCTGTGACTACCCGATTGCCTCAGAGGAGTATTAGCACTTTCTAGTTTGCTCCTTTCTTGCACCAATGTGAGAATAAAGCACCCCAAACCCAACTCAGAAGTGTTGATGTGTGACTGGAGCTAGAGTAGAGACCACCAGAAGACCGGTAAGAACCCTGATTCTCCAGGCCAAAACAAAAAATAGTACTTCCAACTTATTTTTAGTACTTTTTGGAGTTTTGAGTTGGAAATGTGAACTAAAAGTTGTCACTCTGACTCAAAAGTAGGTCGTTTTGCACAACTCCAAACTTAAAATTCAATATGGCTGCCATGAACATGAAAAGCAACAATGGTTGCAATGACAACTTATTATCTTGCCCCCATACAAAAAAGGAACATGGTTAAATTTGGTGTGAAGTCATTCCCAGATCCAAGTCACAACTTCCAAGTTAAACAGAATACAGCTCAAGACTCAATTATCAACTCGACCATCCT
>SSNS01000018.1:3481690-3652172 GCA_006937985.1 Aphyosemion australe
GTTTTTATTTCAAAATGGAGAGAATTTTGCCACTGACCCTTTTATTCTGCGAGATGCGCTCAGCTGACTCGCGCATGGCCTCCTTCCTGGATATCACCTCTGACCTTTCCATCTCCAGACCACTGGTAAACAAATCCCTGCGAGCCATGTGTGCAGCAGTGTCCCTCCCCCTGGCTTCCTCTGTGTTTGATAATCCTGTAGCAAACTCTTGACTATGGGTGTCAGCAGAAAGCCAGGGGTGGATGTGAGGAATAAGGCATTAAAACTGAATTATTGTCAATAGTGCAAGATAGTACTTGTTACCTTCCCCTGAAGATAGGCACTACATAGCCGATGATTTGGTTCTCTTTGTCCACAGCCAAGTACGATGGCTTGGCTTTCTTGGGTAAGGGGCTTAGTCTGCTCTCCTCCAGGCCCGAGTGTGAGGACACGTTAAGTCTGAGGCATACAGAACACCATCAGCCTGGCACAACGCCAGACAGTGCAGAAAGCTCATGGATGAAGGCAAGGTGAGGGAGGGATTAGTTACGGATTAAAGGAAAAATGGTAAATGGTAAAGATGGTAAATGGCCTTTATTTATACAGCGCATCCTAGGGTTCTACAACCCCCCAAGGTACTTTACAACACAACCAGTCTTTCACCCACATGCACACACATTCACACGCTGGTGGTGATGAGCTACATTGTAGCCATAGCTGCCCTCGGGCACACTGATGGAAGCAAGGCCAAACACTGGCGCCACCGGTGAAGTGTCTTGCCCAAGGACACAGTGACAGTGACAGACTGAGTGGGACTCGAACCTGCAACCATCCGATTACAAAGTCTGAACTTAACTCGTCTGCCACCAAAATGGTGAAAAATCTCTATTTTTTTTATTAAATCTCTCTAGCTACCTAGCATAAGCAATAATGAAAACTTGAACTTTGCTGCTATGTGGTGCGATGGTAACTCTTCCATTTAACTGTCAAATTGGAAGATAAAGAATGTTGACCAAAGGGGTGCACCTTTTAATCAGCTAGTGACTGAAAACAGACAAGTTCTAGCCTGACCAGCTGATCCAACACACAAACATTCTAGTTATTAACACATATTTGGTGTGGAAGATTTTACTGAAGGAAGAAGTCCAAATATTTAAAAATCCAGTCAGGTGAAGCAGGTTTCCTTTGTATAAATAGGTGTTTAACTATGAATATGGGGTTACTACAGTTATCTGGGAAAACCCGGATTTATGTGTAATTAAAATGATTCATTTGGAGCTTTAGGAATATTGGAAATTAGAATTGGCTTGGAAAACTTTGGTGTGATTCTTGTCAACAATATGAATCTTTCTGTAAATACTTTGTTTTACAGGACGATAACATAAAAATGACCAACTGCATAATGTTTGGCCAAGAAATGAAGCATGGATGGATGAAGCATGAGGAAAGAAACAACCCTCCCAAATTTGGAGGATCTAGTAAACACGGTGGAGAGATACTTTCATGCAATCTTATACACATGATGCATTGCAACATTGGACTTTTTGTTTTACAGGACCTAAACAATTAGTGCAAATAGTACTTGACTTGTAGCCGTGGGAAACTTGGAACAGTGTAACCTAAAAAACAGCTCAATAAGAGGATTACTTCCTGGCTCACTGACCCCCTTGGTTGTGTGTTCACATGACTTTCCAGGGTTGTTCTTGCATGAGTGTCAACAACCAGTCAAAGGAAGGTTCTCCGCTACTGGAGAGACCATATAAATGCATCCAATAACAGGTTTATCGTAACCATCATGCCTGCTAAATCCCCCGAACCTCATAACCCTCCTCTCCTTTCATTCTGCCCACCACACTGATTTGGATGGTGATGAGTTGCTCTTAACAGCTCAGATCAGATGGTGTTAGTAAAATCTAAGCCTCCAGATCTGTTCACACTTATAAGACTTACCAAATTTACATAGAATCCCTTTTGGCTGTGTTTTAGTCCTGCAGACCTCTGTGTCAAAATCCATTGATAAAGTTGAATCCAGCCATTGGTTTCCTTTAAATCATTGAACCAATTTTCTACCAAAGAAATAATCCAAGTTTCCATGACAACCAGTGCTGATGTGATCTGGTGATAAAGTTTTAGTTCATGTGAGGTGAATGGGTTAATCGGGAGACTCGGCTGCATGCAAAGATCTTCATGAATAAGTCAGACGGGTCGGTGCTGAGAGGGAAAATCTTCAGTCTGTGAATGAGGGGTCATCAAAGTGAAACTTTAGAGGGAAAAAGAGACAGATGATCCCAGTGATGGAACCAGGTCAGATGAGAGATGTTAGAGAGATAGCAGGTTCCTCCACCTCCTTACCCCCTGCTCCTGCTGGATGTGCTGCTGCCAGCAGTGAACCTGCTGCTGGACTGGTAGTGTCTCATTTTGGACTCTGCCTCCGTGCTGCGGTAGCTACGATCATAGTGCCGATGGTGCTTCTGGTAGAAGGGCATTGATCCAGACATGCTGCAGGCCCTGAGTGTCCTCTCGTCTTTCTGTTTGTCATTTTAGTTCATGTTCAAGAGGTTTATTCACAGTCATGATTCAAGTTTAAGCTAACTCGCTTTTGTTGAGAAAAATAAAACAAATATGCAAAACAATCTTAATCTAAATTTGCAGCTAGAAATACACACAAGTTCCAAGCAGTCAGGCACTTTCTCAGCATGCTCAGAGAAACATATGCATCAATACATCCCACGTTTACCCCAGCATTAGCCCACTTACCCTGGACAAAATCCCTCAAACTCCAAACTTCAAAGGAAAAAAAACTCCACTCTTGCAGCTTGATATCCCAGCAAACCCACAGGTAGGAGCGCACAGTGCTGCGGTCTACACCACAAAAATAATGTTGGCCCCGGCCAGAGCGTCCAGGCGGCAGTCACAGCCTTTTAAGGTGAGGGAGGAGATAAAAATAACCACGAGGGGGGTAAGTCAGCTCTGGTGGTGTAACACATCTATGGCTGCAGGTCTTCATGGAAACAAGCAGAAGTGGCTGGAATGTGTGTAAACACAAGGTTGTTTTGTTTGTTGGTGGTAGAGCTTCAAATATTATTTTATATCTCTTTCAAAAATGCTTACGTATGTTTTTTTATGTCAAAAGAGTTTGAGACACTTACTAAAAGTGTCAATTATTTTGTTCAACCAGTTTCAGTGAAAAACACTGTTTACTAAAAAAATTAAATATTAGATCAAAACATGCAGTTCAGTTTGGAATAGTGTGCTGTGACTGTTTTAGTGGTGCTACAGGGCAGAATTTATGTCAACATAGACAAGAATGAGATTTTAGTGGAACAGGTGAGAAAACCCCGCCCCCTTTTGGAGTTCTAGAGCTCAGGTGGATTTCACAAAACAATCATTCAAAGTTTAAATGATTCAAACAGGATTTGACATGACTGAAGTGGCATTTTTTATATATTTTATGCAATCCATTTTAATGATTTTTTTTTGAGAATTTTCTACTGATTGTTTGACAGACAGCTGATGACGTCACAACTATTAAACTGCAAAAGACAAAAGCTAAATTAGTAAATTATTCTTACAGTTTTTTAGTACAATTTTAAAGCAAAACATGAACATTTTTGTCTCCTTTTACCTGCCGCACCTCTCGCTGCTGTAGGACTTACGTCACACTGGAGGCATCAGCGGCGCGGAACGACAGTGGAACGGTTTACTTCACGAGCTTCGCTGCGTGTCAATCCACACCGGGAGAGCCTCAGCCAAGGAGCGGCTTCTTTGGTGTCCTCCTCGCCTGACTCGCGAGATCACAAAGTTCCTCGAGACTTCAAAGGTCACGGTTTGTTTATGCCATCCCCCATTAAACCAAAAAGAAGAAGAAGAAGAAAGCCGTGAGATCACATGTATAGACGTAACCTACATAGAGATGAAATCACATCGCTGCAATAGTCTGTTATCTTGAAAATTACTGGACGTTTTACACTGAAACTGTGTGATTTCCTGTCTAGCCCTATGTTAACTACGGAAATTGACGTGTCCCAGAAGCAGCTTGCGGCAAAAATAGAACCCAATCCTATCTTTAGTGGTGCGGTGCGGCGCTTCTGGGACGTGCCTGAAAATCTCCACGCCACAGCCGGATTGGATCAACCCCATAGACTATAATGGATTCTATTTGAAGCAGGGACATTTTGCTGCCATTCCGCGTGTGAAGTCAACTTTATGGTTTTAAAGGCATACTATGCAACTTTTTCATATTTTTAAATCATGTTCTTGAGCCAGTATGTGCTAAAATGACCCTTTACAGGGTTAATGAAAAGTCACTCAGACCCCCACCGTCCTCTCTGACCAGAATACCGCACTTGCAACTTAAGAGTGGCGGACCGCTCCCTGCTGGACTTAGAAAAAGGAGCTGACATGCCTGGTGCTGCAGTCTGCTTCCAGCATGTTTCCTGCATGTTTTAGATCATGAACACAGCTGATTTGTCTGATTTAGTGATGAATCGCTCCTGTAGACACTAATGAAGGCTGAGGAGACATTTCAGCAGTTAGATTAAGGTGTTAAAAAGACAAACGCACAGCGAGGAGATAAGTTTTACTTTCGCTTTCGCTAACGAACACTAGGGGGTGCTAAAAACAAGCCAAAACGGCCAAGTATGCCTTTAACTCAAATCCCCTCAAAGTGCAGCTAAAGATTCTCCAAGCTTTTACAGACATCAGTTGCAGTTTGAATTAAAATAATGTATTCAAACTAAGAGTGGAACGTATATTCAGTTTGCTGTGCAGGGAGTGAGAGGCATGGCTGTGTGGTTGCCATGGCAACCTTAATGACCCACTGGCTGCAGCCTAAACATTTCTCCTACTTCTTTGTTTGCATTTTTTATAAATATCAAAATGTAATATTTAGTTTGATCTTTGATTATTACTAAGTTAATGTTGGAGCTTTGAGCAGCCGCTGCATCAACAGCCTTCTCAATGTATGCAGATAGCTTGCTTTCAGCCTACAGTGGAGTACAGTATTAGGTAACCTTCGGAGGCTTTTGTTCTGCTTGCAGCAGCCTCAGCTGTGACTGATGCTAACTTTAGCTGTGTTATTGTTACTGCTTCACATACGACAGTTGCCAGTTTCTGTCTCTTTGTCACTCTCTCAGTCAGTCTCCATCCCACTTGTAGAAGTATGCAAATGTCCCCCCTGGTCGTAAACAGCTCCAAAAGGAAAATTAAACCACAGACTTAACATCTAGGGATGAATTTTTTTTATATTTCTGATGACAATAAACAAAACAGCAGTTATTATGAATGTAAATGTCATTCCTGTGTGACTGGTTAAGCAGATTTGAGCTTTTTGAATATTACTCAAAAAATTTTTAGGTTTTTATTTTCCAACATTCTTCCTTTGAAGCTTTAATCCACTATTCAGTAACAGCATGGAAATATACTAGAAATGCTGTGGAAGAAATGTGAAACATGAGTCCAATAAAAGAGATGAATCCATTAAAGTTAATGGAAGATATGATGGTGGAGTCATCCATGGTAATCCTGCAAAGTTTTGTTTTTGCTCTTTAAAGACAGATAAACTTATTTCTATGTTTTAGTTTTGTTTCTAGTTCAATAAAAGGAAGGAAATCCACTCATGTGTGTCTCAAGAGATCTGTTTTATGTTCAAGTAAATAATGTAAACAGGTTTAGGAACAACTCAATAAACTTAATACAGAGAAAATAAGAACTTATCAGTACTTCTCAGCAGCACTCTCTAGTGGTTTAATTTGGCACTGCAATGTGCTTTCTTTTATTATTTCCGTTAACAGTACATATATTATTTCTTATTTTAATCATTTCCATTCCATATTTATCGAAATCTTAAATGTTTAAAATGAGATGAAAATTGGTTTGTGTATCCAAATCTTCCTTGTATATTCTAATGATATACATGCACACAAAATATTATTTCATAAATGTTAGGGCGCATATTCTCATGTATTTGTATGAGTTAAAGGTAGTTTTTTAAATAAATAAATTTTAAAACAAATCACAATTTTTCCCCCTAAACATTTTCAAAATCACAACATTAATATTCTAAAACCATTTCTCAAAACATTCTTATGTTTGCTAATCCTTCTCTTTGCAAGAGAGCAAAGACTTATTGCTGATTTATATCCAGAACACACTGAAAGCATTATATGCCATGACGTTTTTGATTTGTTTCTGATGTTAAAAATTAAAAACCTCAAATTCCCTGATGGAGTCCGAGCCATAATAAAAATCAAAGTAGTTATTTTGAATTGTAAAAAAAAATCTCCCTGCATTCCTAAAACTTCCCAAAGAACCAAATGGAAAACATGCCTTTCATTAATAAAACTTCTCACACACTTCTGGAGTGGCACCATAACACACATGTCCAGTTATTTAGCTAAGGACTTTGAGTGTGGTTGGACAAGTGGACATCTAGGACAGACGTGGCTAGTTTTAACTAGTGAGTCAACAGTTCCACACTTCTGAATGTCCTGCAGCACAAAAGCTTTTGTGTACAATTACTGCAGGGCCAACTGTTGTCTCACTCATGCCTGACAGTCATTATCTAAATTTATCCAGTCAGTCAACATTTTTTTCACCTTTAGTGTTTAATAGGGATTAAAATAACTTCTAAAAACAGTCTGATGAGCGGCATGCACAGTCCTTTTATAGCCACAAATAAGATAAATGAGTGAATGTAACAAAACAATAGGCTACATGAAACACATATCAACATAAAAGTAAATTTCATAATCTGTTAAGCAGTACAAAAATAGTGATATCAAATAATATTGTGTGTGTGTGTGTTTTAATTTATTTTACATAACACACATTTTCCGACCAGCTCAATTAAGATGTAGCTTGAATTCATGATTTAATTAAAGGTGTTGCGAAAGACAGAAGGAGGATTCTTTCTGCCCATAAAAGGGCATATACAAGAACGTCTACGCAGGCAAGAGCGTTTGAGGAGGGTACATGAACTTCTGCGGGGGTGTTATGGTAAAGTTTGTATTTAAAAACAATGCCAAATTATTAATTCTGCCTGATGTTTTACTAACGTGATAATAAAATATTTAACATTGACAAGAAAGTTATTTTACTTATTCGTTATGTTTGAATATTGAGCGGTAAAAACGTTCTAATCAAAGCGCACCCCTATTGTTCTGAGTTGGTCTCGTCCGAGTTTTGTCCGGAACCTGCAACACCAGGAAGTGAAGGGCGGTGGTTGAGAATCGAAGCAGCACCCTTATTAGCCTTAAAAAGTATCTGGTTTTGTGAGGTAAGACTTTGTTTAGGTTGTATTATCTTTAATATTTAGCTACGTGAGAATGTAGTTTTCACCTTAATGTCACTTTAGAGGTTTCGTTGTTTTATATTTAAAAGTTAAACTCACCAAAACAGCCGTTTTCAGTGCGACAAAAACAGTTAGCTTCGCGGCTAACCTATCGGTAAATCATAAAGTAGCGTCCATTTTTGATCGTTTTACAGCATGTGAATGATTCCTACCTAAAATGTTGGTTATTTTACTAAGTTATTTCTAGATGATATGGATATTGTTAACATCTGCTTCCAGTTTGTGGTTTGCGTGTTTTTGTTAGGCCATAAACCATTGTAGAAACCACTCACAACAGCAGCAGCGAGGGGCTATAAACGCTTTTGCTGGCAATTAATTAATGATTTGCGCAATTTGTAAAGTGCTTAACGCGAGAAAACGAGTTGCAAAAGAAGTGTTTGGACTCAGAATCACGTACGTAATATTCTCCAACCTGGTGAGTTAGAAGTAAGTAAAAATGTAATCATTATTCTGTAATTACATGTAAAACCGAGGTTTTGCTTGGTAATAAAATTAATATTTAACATAAACAAAAGCAGTGAACCTTTTAAAAATACACCAAATCTGTCTTTCTTGGCCAAAAGGTTTAGTTTGATGTATTGGTTGTGTTTATATAATAAAAAATTACCACAACCATTAAGTAGACTGCTTACCCCTGGAACATTTTGGACGTATGTTTTTGCTGTCCAGACCAGTTGAAACATAGCTGTCAACATAAAAATGGGAAGTCTAGATTCCAGACATTTCCAGATAAGGGCATTTGTACTCACATCAGTAATTTTTCCCATTTTCAGTGAAGCCAGTGCGCTGACCAACCCAGAAAGATGAGGAACATTTCCATTTTTAGCTCCGTGAGGGACACTGCTCGGGGGGATTCACTGCCAGAGATTTGAATTACACTCTGATGTGGCATCGCATAATCGTATTTTGAGTTACAGCGTGATCTACTTTTTCCGTGATCATCTGCTTCCTTTAATGGCCTTTTCTTTATAAATGATTTTTTCCTCTTAAGAGGTTTCTGTCAAAAGCTTCTATTATCTGAACCACAGAAATATTTCCTTCAGTTACAGGAGCCCTGGAGCGACAGCAGAATATTGCATATTTTTCAAATACAGCTAATTAGATGTAGCTTTACCAGGCAGTTTGTTTTAAAAAAGTGACTAAGTCTCACGGGTACTTTTTAGTATCTGTTTTACGAACTTTAAATGTGTAACATGAGAGCACTGCTTGGTCTAAGTCAATGTTTTTTTGCCGCACAAGTAATGGCTACTCGCATTCAACATTTGCCTTAGCTCCTGTGTCACACTGCTCTCATTACTTCCACAGAAGAAAACAAACAAACGCCAAAATGTCTAGCAAAAGGGCAAAGGGAAAGACCACCAAGAAGCGCCCTCAGCGCGCCACCTCCAACGTCTTCGCCATGTTTGACCAGTCTCAGATTCAGGAGTTCAAGGAGGCCTTCAACATGATCGATCAGAACCGGGACGGGTTTATCGACAAAGAGGATCTTCATGACATGCTTGCTTCATTGGGTGGGTAAAATGGTCAGAAATCCTGACGTCATCTTTTAATGAGAGCGTGCCTTAAATAACTCTGAGTCAGCCCTGCTCATCATTAATAAAGAATCTTAATGCTTGGCTGCACATGTTAACTTGTGATGAATGTGCTTGAGGCTACAAGAGAACCCACGTCTTTTTATTAAAATGTTATAATCAACCATCATTACCAGTTATTATTTACAAACTCTGAAACCAACAAAGAAACGTTAAGACAAAGTCTTTGAGACTAGTCCATGACGGCAAAGATCATATGTACCTTCTTCTTCGTGTACAGGTAAAAATCCAGCAGAGGACTACCTGGAGGCCATGATGAATGAAGCTCCTGGACCAATCAACTTCACCATGTTCCTCACCATGTTTGGAGAGAAGCTCAATGGCACAGACCCCGAGGATGTGATCAGGAATGCCTTTGCCTGCTTTGATGAGGAGGGGACAGGTAAATCTGGTTTATCGTAGTCGCCACCTAGTGAGCAGAATTAGAAAGGGTTAAACAGTCATTTAATGCTATCTTAACCCTGTCTGGTTTTTCTGCAGGTTTCATTCATGAGGATTACCTCAGGGAACTGCTCACAACAATGGGTGACCGCTTTACAGATGAGGAGGTAGACGAGCTCTACCGGGAGGCCCCCATCGACAAGAAGAGTAACTTCAACTACGTGGAGTTCACGCGCATCTTGAAGCACGGTGCCAGGGAAAAGGACGATTAAAGAGCCAAACCAGATTGTTCCTCTGCCTCACCTCCCACCGCCTCTCCACCATCAGCTAGATCACCATGCTGCATGTCTGAATTTTTCTGTAAAGACCCTGTTTTAAACAAACCAAAGCAATAAATATCCTCTTTGCTGTGAACTTGCAGCTTTGCCAAACAAGTTCATAAAATCTCATGTTAAGATGTGAAACGACAGGACTTTAGAAGCTTCAGGGGATACGACTTTGCAGTTTATGGGATCATTTTTAGCTGAATTTTTACATTTTATAATATAAACTTTTTAAATAAAGCCCTTTATTAAAACTGTAGTTTACAGACTGTTTCCCTTTCATAAATGAAATCTGAAACAAAAGTTGCATTTCTGATTTTATTTTCTCGGGTAACACATTCCTCTGCAACAGCTCGCATTTCTGTCTCGACAAGCCTGATCTCCATCACTGGAATCATCGAGCGTGTTCTGACTTGCACATAATGGATTCTTTAGTGAAGAGGCAGTGATGATTGAACTTAATAATAAAGGTGTGGATACTCAAACACTAGAAAATATCTAACAGACCAGATAGGATTGGGCTTTCAGAAGAGAGCCCATCCCACAGTGCAACCTCATCCCGAGTCAGTTTATAAAGTCAAAGCTAAATTTGCATTGATAAACAACTACTCACAAGTTGGACCGTAAGCACCGATTTCTTTATTGTGAATTTATTAAACCAAACTACAAATGTTAATTATGATGATTTAGGATGACTTTGCATTATGGCTACATCGCCCTCTAGTGGCTGTAAAAAAAGTGTCAGGCGCCTTCAGAAACACATCAAAAGATAGGATTTTATAAACTTATACCGCTTTCCAAATAATATGCTAATTGGCATGTTAGGGCTCTTTGATAATGTTTTTTTAAACATTTTTTTAATTTCTGAAATTCGTTCTTTTAAATTTTATTTTCCTGGTATTTTATTATAACCATACAATTCTAGGCGGATTGGCGTATGATTCCAAATAAGCTATTTCCGAGGTGACCTGAACGCTACATGTTCCTACGCGTTTAGCATCTCCGCTGACAGTGCAGCGTTGACCCCGTGCATGTGTCGGAAGGTCCAGGTATGAGTTTATCTTTCTTCCCTCGTCTATCGTATCGTTTGAATGAACCCCCCGTTTTACAACACGCTTATAACAACGGCTGCTGGCAGCTCAATTTTAAAAATAAGACAGTAAGTTGTTAGCTAAGGAGCTAATCTGTAGTGTACCGGTATGCTAGCGACGAGGTTGGGTAACGGAGCTCAGCTAGCATCACAAAAGTTAGCATCAGTGCTGCCTGTTGTGTTCAAGTGATTATTTCTACATTTTTTTCTTGCACAATCCTTCTACGGGCCTTTAAAAAGTAATATTTATTTGTGTTTTAGCTGGGACTGAGGAGTCTAGGGTCATGGCTCTGAGACTGATTCAGAGTCTTCCTCTTCTCGGCCAGTTCGGGATCCGTCGTTATCCTGCTGGACCTGTCTATCCCATCAGACTCCTGAGTACCATCAGCTCGGGTCAGTCCTCATGTGTGGCCTGTCTGTGTACTTCAGCCGAGCGGTGTATCCAGAGACATGGCTGCAGGAATCAAAAGCAGGACTTTAGCGTGAGAAGTTTGACCACCGTCGTCAAAGAGCCTTCATTCTTCCCCACCAGCTCTGTGAGACTCCACAAAGATTCAGTCCCACGGTTATGTCTGACCCAGCTGCACCGGCCCTCAGCTGGTGATGAACAGAGTTTTCAACAGCGTCTGGAAACCTGCACCTGCTCCCGGCAGGTCTTCAGACTGCTGCGCTCAGTGGAGATCATGTCAGACACCATGGCTGCAGCAGCTCTTCACCGTGTGGCTAACCTGGAGCAGGAAGGCACAGCTCTGCGAGACCCCACAGTGCTGGAGGATGTCACCATCAGGGCTTTGTGCTTCCAGCTGGAACAGGACTCTGAGCGGCTCACAGATGCTGGACTGGTATCTGCTCTTCTAGCCTGCACACGCCTCTATTTGGATCCTCGGAGCACGCTGATGGTGCGGCTTGTGTCGGAGAGCCAAACCAGACTCGAAAGAGGGGAGATTACTGTGGGACAGCTGTGCACTCTGGGTCAGGCGATGCTGGCCATGGAGGGTCCAGGATCTGGGATGCTGGAGCAGGTGATGGCGCAGATTCAGAAGCAGGAACCAGCTCAGTGGGGTCTTCCAGACCTTGTAGCCGTTTATAGGCTTTTGCAAGGTCATGTGGGTGAGGATGGAAAACACCGGGATTTGTTAAATGCCATGCACACCCATGCTGTCACAGTAACCTCCAGAATGGACCCTGGTGCTGTCAGCTGTATACTAAACACTCTTGTTACTCTGAATCAAATTCAGGCCATGCCTCTTGTAATCAGTTTGTGTAAGCAAGCTGTTCGGCATGTCCCTTACTTCACTGATGAGGAGCTCACTCATGTCTTGGGTGCATTGATGCATTTTGGTCACAGTGATCATTATTTTGTGGAGGCGATGGAGAAGCATGTACCTAAAATGGCCTTCACTTTCCATCCAGAGACCGTAACCAAGGTGGCGCAGTTCTTTGGCCGCAAGAACATCTTGTCCTCTGCCGTTTTTGATGCCATTGCAGAGAGCTTTGTGTACAGAGCAAGCGACTACACCACCAGCCAAGTAGCCAGGCAGATCATGGCTTTTGGGAAGTTGGGTTATCTCCCACCCAATGCAAGCCAGTTGTTCAGGAACATAGAAGCCATCCTATACACTCGCTATTCACAATTCCAGCCTCGAACACTGCTCAACCTGTTGCACGCCTGCGTCCTAGTGGAAAGGTTCCCTGTTAATTTTCTGTCCAAAGTTTTCAGCAGTTATTTCCTGCAACAGCTGCAATGTAAGTCCCATTCTCACCCACACATCATGCACGATCCTTGGTTTATTCTGAAACAAAACGTTTGTGCTGTAGATCAGAACGCTGTGATTGACTGGGGCGTTTTGGCCCAGCTGACTCAGCTCTACATGACTGTGAAGTTGGAGTGTCCCTTTTATGAGGTAAAGCTTTTCAAAGACACCATACCAGAAACCTGAGTGCACACCCTGTAGTTTAACATCTGATTGGGGGTGGTGGTGATTTTCAGGTGTGTCATAAAACCTGTTCCTGTCATTTCAGAGCACAGAAACAAAATTAAAGCTGATAGTTTGTTAATTTGATTCAAGTTATTTAAACTTAACATTAACAATATTTTTTTGGCTCATAATTAAAAACATCCAAATCTGTATTGCAGAGAAATATAATTTATTTTGATCTGAATTCCAGGGTCGGCTTGACTTTAAAATACACTGCCTGGCTGAAAAAAGTCACCACTAAAAAAAAAAAGGTCACACACTTTAAGGTGATCAGTGATGTGTTTTTATTCCTGTATTATGTCCCATCAGGGTCCAGGTCTGCTTCCAAAGTACAGAGTCAAGTCTTTCCACATGTCAGGTCGCTCTCTGGAGTCACCAGTCGATCCCCATCTGTACAACTCGGTGAAAAACGGACTGGTGGATTTACTCGGGGATCGATCCTACTTCGGATCCAGAGTTCTGACACCATACTGCTACACACTCGGTATCTTGTGCTTCATATTGGGTGTACATTATTAAAAGTGGCTATAGTTTATCATCCAGTGCTAATGTGTTTTTGATTTTGTAGATGTGGAGATAAAACTTGATGAAGAGGGATACGTGCTACCTGCCAGTCAAAATGATGACGTGTACAAAAGGTGATTTCATGTTACTCAGGGGTTCTGTATGATTTAAAACTGTTTAATTACCGATTTGTGTTAAAGGATCGCCCTTTGTATCGACGGACAAAAGAGGTTCACTAGAAACATCCGACAGCTGCTTGGAAAGGAGGCCATCAAGCAACGACATCTACGACTCCTAGGATACGAAGTTGTACAGGTTAGACCCTCATCGAATACCAGAAAATGTTTTAGCCTAGATTTCTATACCCATATTTCCCAGAGTTAGATAAGTCGGGGAAAAAGCATTTTGTAACCAGCCCAGTCATTCTCCTAGTCTGGCAGCATTCTGTTAGCTTTAGCTTAGCATAAACAATGTAAGTGAATGGTAACAACTAGCATTTCGCGAGAAAATTACTCAATGATCCTAATTTTACTTTGTGACCTCAATAAACATATTGACTGCAAATGAAAAAAAGTAGCACAAAGGAATTATAGAGTCTGATTTAGACTTGGGACTAGATTACAACAAAGCAGGCTGTAAGCTGCTGCTGCATGGCGCAAGGACACGACGCAGCGACCCCAAAAGATAACTTATTCTGTAAACATAAATGTATGGCTACTAGGCTTATACTCGGTAGACTTTTAAAGGAACATCATAGTAAGTTGCACTAAAAATGGCAGAGTACATGAAAGATGAAGTAGGTGTCTTTTGGCGCCGCTGCATTGTGTCCTTGCAGCGGCGGCTTACAGCGATGCTTTGTCATAAACTAGTCCCAAATCTAAACCGGCTCCTGTAATTCCTTTGCGATACTCATTATTTTCATTTGTAGTTGATAAGATTAATGAGGTCACCAAGAAAAAATAGGATCACAAAATGCTAGCTAAAGCTAAGAGACTAATGGCAGATCAGAATGACTGGGCTGGTTACAAAATGCTTTATCCCACTTATCTCTGGGGAATATGGCAACAGACTAAACTTCACTTAGGGGTAGAATATCCCGTTAATGTTTCTCAGGGACTCATATTTCCGAGTAATCCTCTCAATACTTTTTAAAAATGTGTAATTTTTTTCATAGATTCCTTATTATGAATTTGAAAAACGGCACACCAAAGTCAGCGTGGTCGAGTATCTTCACCAAAGGATCTTCCCTCACACCTACAGGCTGACCTGGTGACGAGAACATCAATGTCATTAACATCAGGGCTTCATGTTGTGGGTTTATTTTAGCAGTTATGCAAAAATAAAGTGATTTAGTTATTTATTTTGTACAGAAATGTGTTTAATTCTACAATAAAGAGGCTTTTTGTACCAGAAACTAGATCAGAATCACTTCATTATCACACAGTAATGAATGGTTTGAAAAATATAATTTATTTTGTTTGCTGCTTCAGAAACTGTACAGTTTAGGAGAATCCCAATTCCAGCCGTCATTCAGACAAATATAGAAAAAAGTTTAATCAGAGACCTGATTTTACATTTTCATCATTTAATGGACAGAAGAAGCTTTGGATTTCACTGCTGCATTCAAAGGCCAGGAGTGTTGGATAAATACAAAAAGGCTATGATACATGTAAAACTAGCATGTTTGGTGTTAAAAATGCTCCTTTATGTAGCAGGAATCTGAGGAAGGCCAAACTCGTCTACCAGCACACCATCCTGAAAAAAACAAAACAAAAACTAATTATAAATAAATGAACAATGATGTGAAGCTGGCTGGAAATTATGAACTCTGTCCATACCCTGTTGGTTGACTTGTCACCGGGAACGCCCTCTGGGATGGAAGGAGCGGTGGCGGCATCATCCAGGTAGGAGCTGTCGTCGTCCAGCAGGAGCTCGTCTCCCAGAGCGTCCAGCTCTGAGGACACAACAGCAGATCAATATCTAAACTGTCTGATTTGGACAATTCTGTTTTCTACCTCAATCTGCAGGAATGTTCTTTTAACAACAAAACTTTCAAGAATTCAAATTTAAACAGCGTAAGTCTAAATTTTACTTTTGTTTTTTCCACCAAGCTTTTCTCACCTGCTTCCAGGTCATCGTCGTCGATTTCAGGAGTGCCATAGCTTCTGCTCATGGCCTCCTGGATCTCATTGGCATCCTCCATCATGTCCTCCAGCTGATCTTGAATATCCTTATTTCAAAAAAAGAAATCAAATCAAACTTGATGAATCTAAAATTTCTTATCAGAAATAAATAAAATGTCACTAAATAAACGGCTGCTGCTTAAAATCAAAATACCTCAATCTTATCAATTTTCACATTCTTGTACGCCTTCTTCATGTCTTTGAGTCCAACCTTCATGGCGTCAACCTAAAAAAATGAATAGAATTAGTAACAAACCAAACTTTGTACATTTTAATTCCCAGTATAACACGTCTTACTGTGGTTTTAGTGTCTTTGAGGTTTTGAATTGTGTAGTTTGCTTGTTCCATGTTGAACGACTGCTGCATGAGATTATCCCTCTGGCTTTCATACCTGAAAGGAAGAATTTTAAAAAATGAGTGAATGCAGGAATACATTTAGGCTCAAATTCTAAGATTAATTTAGCTATTTTAATACAAAAAAGAAATCAGATTTTGAGAGGTAATTACTTACATTCTCTTCTGCTTCAGGACTCTCATTGCCTTTTGCTTCACCATGTTCTAGGAAATATTTAAATAGAGAATGTTAGAAAAAAAACCTAACAAAACATGAAAGGGTTAGTTCTAAAATTAAGATTATATAAACACAAAAAAATCTCACTAATATTTCTAAATTAGAGTTTTTATCTTCTACGTTAATATGCTGGTGAAGGTTCTCAGTCATCCAGGTCATGGTAATACAAAGGGGTTTGAATGAAGGCAACTGGACTTCTTTGGTTTCTTGAAGACGTTTTGCTTCTCATCTTTAGGGCGTAGGGAGGAATCTATTTGTCTGTTCAAGAGAAAAACTTAATTTTTTAGCATAACTATCACAAAAAGTCTCACCTTTGAAGGTCCATCTCTCATCTTTTTCATCTGATCTTTGTATTTGACAAGTTCAGCATCTAGTCTGGCGATTTTCTTGTCAATAGACTCTGCCCGAGAATCAACCTACAAGCACGAAACAAAAATGATAGATTAGTGTTGATTGAATTTCATTTGCATGTCAAAATAATACAAGTATGTATCATTATGACATAAAACTTGAGTTAAGATGCTAAAAGCTACTGTAAAAGGGTTAATAGACTAAGAATAGACTGGAACTAAATATACAAAGACACCGTTCTCTCTTTAGGCCAGCTTTTGGAATAAAAACAGTTTGACCCTTTTCTTGAAAACCAACTTCGATTGGCAGACCCTGATTTTCTTTGGAAGTTCAATGAAGTTTGGCTGTGGTCAAGATAAATGTAGTGGACCTTGTGTTATGATCTGAAGTGTTGGAGAAATTATAGCAGAGGAACAGTTACTGATCAGGTTATTGTTCCCTGGATTTTACATGTATACAAATACGCAGATTGACTAATTTAGGTAATAAATAGATAAAAATCTTTTTCCACTTGACAGCTAATCCCAGTCCTGCGCATGCTCAACCGACCAGTTTAACTTGTTTTGTCCGCTAGTTCCCACAAAGACTTTTTTTTTGTTGCCATTTAGCAGTCAAATGGTCACAATTACGTCAAATTACGTAACGCTGAGTCATCACCCCATGGCAAACAGAGCAAGTTGTATGTTAACTTCTTATTTACCAAATGACACATAATATGTTTAAATGAAAAATCACAAAATTAAACAAAACAAATTATTAATTTAAGTCACGTCAGGGCAAAGTATTCAACAATTCACCAATTAAAGAGTTTAAATGGTTTGATGCTCTTGAAGTTAGCTAACAGCAGGAATCCGTGTTTTGTTTACGCTGTTTAAAACAGCGTCTAAAAAGTTGCGTAGGATACTTACGCTTCCTATACAGTCCGTCAAGTTGGGTGGCGGGCCTTTGGCTTTACCTCTGCCAAAGATGCGATTCATGTCGGTGAGGTTAAAGTTTAAATTGTCAAAGAAAAACTATGGTAGCTGACTGCCAGAGTCCCTCGAAACTTAGGTGAGGAAAACACCCGGAAGAGACGGAGGTGACGTAGGGTTTGGCCACGTGATGACGCCCTCTGACATAAATGTTTTTTTTTTCATGTATGGAACTGAGGCAATGCCCAAATAAATAAAAAAAATACTGATGACATTTTTTTTTACCAGTGTATCCCATTTATTTTAATGATGACACAATTTCAATTCTATTCTATGATTTTTTTTTATTAGATTTTTTATTTTATATGTAATTTGAGAAGCACCTAAAGATGTAATTACACATTTGATGTGTAATTAAACACAAAAATCCTTAAAATAATGTTTGCAAGTCAGGAAATCGGAAAATTTAACACAGACAATGATGACATTATATTTAAGTTCTCAGAACCTCTTTAGGGAAGAATTTTGGTTGTAAGGGTCACAGCATATTTCTTTTATTGTAAATATTTATTGGCAGAGAAACCCAACAGTATATGTTAAATAAAACTGCATTTCTGTCCTAATTTAACTTTTTTTTAGTGCAACAATTACTACTTGTAGAATTTTGTTGACATATTTTTGTAATTACTCACTGTGTCCTCTAGGTGGAGCAGCAAGCACACTATAAAAACACAAATTGGGATTTATATCAGCTACTACATGAGCCTTGTATTATTTATCAAAGGTAAATATAAAATATTAATATAAATAAAATCAGAAACATGTCACAGGAGGTTGTCAGGGTTCTTACAAATGAAACCTGACAATGATATGAGTTTGTCATTTCCAGAGGAAACAATAAGCATGGATTTATTAAACTTGCTTCAATATTAATAACTTTACAGACAAGATCAATATATGTTACACACAAATGACAGACAAATCAAAGTTTTAAAAACAGCACAAAAATAAAGATAAAAAACAATGCATCAGTCACAGTGTAGCTTGATATAATAATGTCCTTTTTAATGTTATAGAATATCTTATTGTTCTCTATTTTTATGCCTAATATGGCGCAGCCTGATAATTAAAATAAATCTTTTTAAAGCAGTGAGACAAGTGAAATTCTACATATTGTACACAAATGGTTGCAGCACACTCAGAGTAACAGCACAGTACATCAAGCATGTTTGGCTTCTGATGTCTTTAAAATCACATCAACAATGATAAACATGCTACACGTACAGTTTATTTAAAACATGTTTGTGCAAGAATGTTCTTTTCTGTCATCTTTACAAAATAAAATTTTTCAAACACGCAACCCTTTCTGTACAGGTGCTATTATGTACTGTAGATGTTGACGTGATGATGGGATCAGGTTGCACAGTAGTTTACAGCATGATGGGAGTATGCGTCATCATTTTAAAAAGCCATAAACAGCACATGTGATGAATAAATGTTACGTAAATTAAACAACTTATCAGTTTGGACACAATACAAAGGTCAAAACCGATAGAGAGCCCTCCGACAAATTTTAAATGCACATTTAAGTCCAGGATTTCACTGTTTTTTTTTTACCTCCACAAGAGTTGCTATGACGCAACTGTACGTAGCCTATTTTTAACACTCCCACCGACTCTTACACAACTTCAAAGTCCACCGTGAGTCACTTTTCTCTCACTGTGACCAATCAGCACCATTCACACACTCCACAGAGGAGAAAAAGCTTTTGGCACATATCTGTTAGCAGTTGTTTTCTACAACCAGCAATGACATGTCAAACAGAAAACAAACAAGCAAGTGAACAAATGTGTTAAACACAACTCTTTCTGCCAAAAACACATCTTCCTGGACTGTTTAAGGCACGTTTGGTAAATATAAGAAGAAAATGATCATAAACACAAAACAAGTGAAGCAAATTCTTCCATAATTTGCTCAATTTTCTTTCAGAATTAATACATTTCTGAGTTTTTGTTCAATATCATAGTAATTACTATTTGACTGATTTACATCTTGATTATTCCTTTCAAGAAATTATTCATGAACTATTTTCACAGCAGGAATTTTGAGTCATCACAGCAGGAAAACCACAAGTGCAAACAATATAATAAAAGTGGCAAAATTCTATTGAGATACTCAACAAAAGGGCTGTTTCCACTAATGGAACCTCAGGGTAATTTTACTGGAATTTTGCGGCATGTGTGCGTCTCCATTTCCTCCAGGATGACCGTAAAGAACCAACAGGGTACCTGAACTGGGGTATGTATTTGGAATGGCCCAGTACAGTCGCTGACCGGGACTTGTGGTTAACTCACGCTGATTGATTGTAACTCAGAAGAAAATGGCATTAGCTGACATCGCCAAAACCATAAATATGAATATGTAGACGCCCCATTGGGCGTTGGAGCACGTAACAGTGTCGGCGCCATATTGGATGAGTTCCTCACTCTTCAAACCCAACTAGAGTCAATGCAGAGTGAGCGACAATGCCCGTTTTTTGTGCAGGCTATGGTTGCAACAACCGGCGTACTATTGAAAATGTGTTTATTAGTTGGATAAGCACCTTTCTCAGTAGAAATAAATGCACTGGGGGCGAATGAAGACCCATCCAAGATGGCCGTCGGCCACTACGGCAGCTCCTATAGGCAGCGCCAGTCCACGGGGCATCTTCGTATATGATGTCTGTGGCCAAAAGAACCGGTGTTTGTAAAAGTTGAAGAGTTTCTAAAATGGAATGGAAATAAAAGAAAATAGGCAGCATTCACGCTGCTTTAAAAGCAACATTTCGAAAAATGCGGGAAAATCCCACAACGCTGTAATTTGTGTCAATTTGTGGTTCCACAGAGCACCATAAAAAACTGCGATTCTTTTGGTCATTGAACGCCGCATTCTACATTAAAACAGCCATTCCCCCCGTCTCTTGAACGGATTAAAATTACTGCGTACTTAGACAGAATAAAACATTTTTAATATTAATGGTCGTGGACACCTTTTGGCACTGGTCAGTGATGTCACTCACTGCCGAAGCAGTCGCAATATGCTAACATCTTAGCAAAGTCGTGAGAAGACTAAGCCATCATATCTCCTGGTCAATTTTACCCCTCCCAGAAAATTCCCGGAACTCCTATAGTGGAAACACGGCTAAAGCTCAGGATATGGGAGGCTGCTGGGGTTGCAGCTCCCTCTAGTGGTGGCCAAAGGACATCGCAATGTAGCTATTAAAAAACAAAAAACATGTTTATTCAACAGGCAGGGATGCTAACATAAAACGTAGCGCTACACCCGTTAGAAATGAATACAAAAAGAAAATTAATAAAAGAAAATAATTATTCACTTGTTTTTTCCTGTTTACAAACAAAATAACACTAGCCTTGTAGCACAGCTACCAAATATTATCTGGGATAACTTAAGATATGTATTCATAGTGTTATGAAGTTTATGACTGCTGTGGATGTTACTAAGTAAAAAAGTTCTTGCCACATAGTAAAAATGTTATGTTGTCTGTCATGTTCTAAGTTAGTCATACGATAATTAAATATGTGGAAACTCAGTCCTGATACCATCTGATGAAGTGACCTTCCTGGATCTCCCAACCCTTGAGACTTTCTTAAAGTGCACATTTTACATTTTAGTTTAAAAATGGACCTAAATTAGTATTCTAGCAGCTCTAGTATCTATCTGCGTCATAAATAAGCAGCACTTCCTTTTATATAGCTTTCAGGAGGAAAAAATACTATCAAAGGTGAACTTTGATCAATATTAGTCTGCTCAAATTTCAAGCATCAACTAGAAAAGTTAAATCCCATGAAAGATGAAAATATGATTACTTCTGGACGATTTAGAGGAAAAAATGGAGAACAGTGTTTCTCGTCAGTGTTGGCACAGTTTAAAGCCCAGGCGATAATGACAACATGAGGCGGCTCAACTTTCAGTCTACATCGCTGAAGTGACGTGCGTTAAGCCCAGGTCATGTGAGTCTTCTTTTCCAATGTGGGAAATCGAAGACAGTTCCACTGCTAGTCATGTTGGCTTACCAGTCCCATCTGGGTTCTCTAGGGGAACAGCGGCTGCCCGAATAGAGTTGGGGATCTTCTTGCTCCCCGACACCTTGTCCCCCTTCAGTTTGGCCGAGATGCAGAAGTCTTTGAAGCAGCGTTTGAAATTCTCATCCAAAAAGGCGTAGAGGACAGGATTGAGGCTGCTGTTGGTGTAGCCCAGAGCCACGCAGAAGAAGTATGCAGCCATGATGGCGGTGGTTTCGGGCACGTTCACCAGTGCTTTGACCAGGATGAAAATGTGAATGGGCGTCCAACAGACCACAAACACGGCCACCACGACCACGACCAGCCGCGTGATGCGCCGCAGGTTGCGGTCCTTCTCCCGTGATCCAGACAACATCCGGACGCTCTTCAGCCTCAGAACCATGAGGGAGTAGCACACGGTGATGATGAGCACAGGCACGACGAAGGCAAACACAAACACACAAATCTTCATCATCGTGTCCCAGTAGCCGTAAGGTTCTGGGAACTGTAAGGCACATTCAGTGATGTCTGCAGAAGGAAAGGTGCAAGAAAATGATTATTAAACGATGAAGAGCACTTTTGCATGATCATAAAAAAAACTCCACTTTGCACCGTTCTGCCATCAATTTAACAAGCTATTATGGAGAAAGCTAATCAGCAGTCAGCTGGGAACATCTTGCTCTTATTTTTCATTTCATTTATTTCCAGTAATGAAGGTCTTGGTGTGCTGCTAATGGAAAACCCTTCTCTGACTGATGGCCTTGATAAAAATATACTTTTGCTCCAAAGATGTGATTAGCACACGTGAACCTCTAGATCATGTAAACTGGGAGGTAATTCATGGACGGTGAATGCTCCTCCTTACCGCTGTTGGTCTGCGTGCCCCCCAGAACAAAAGCAGGTATCCCCGCAGCCGAGGACAAGATCCAGATGCAGACGTTGATCATCTTGGCTTTGATGGGAGTGCGGAAATCCAGGGCCTTCACGGGGTGACACACAGCCACGTATCGATCCACGCTCATCATGGTGAGCGTGAAGATGCTGGTGAACATGTTGTAGTAGTCGATGGAGATGAAGACCTTGCAGACCACCTCGCCAAAGGGCCAGGTGTTCAGAAGGTAGTCTGTGCTCTGGAAGGGCATGGTGGTGGTGACAAGGGCGTCAGCGAGGGCTAGGTTGAAGATGTAAATGTTGGTGGCCGTCTTCATCTTTGTGTACCTGTTAAACATGCAGGACACAAAGCCATCCTGTTGAGATATGACATGAGCTAACCATCCACTCAGACTGCCTCAGCAGCAGCTTATTGCTGCTGCAGCTCTGAGGAAGACCTTTCCTCCTGGCTCATTATGGATTGAGCGGTGTGCATTAGTCTACAAAGCTTTCTTGAATCTGTAATGCGATGTGTCTGACTCACACTTCATTATCATGTATAGTACGCCGCTCGCCGCCGACCACGTGTAATCGGCTTGTTTAAACTTCATTAAGTCACTTTGGCGTTTTATATAAGTTGGCTTGTGCAAAGTTCAGCCATGAAGTTCAATTTAAAGTTTCAAAACAAAAGGTGAGAGCTTGGAATGAAGGTACTGGAGTGGTGACCTTTGTACACAAACGCTATAAAAAAATCACACAATTGAATTTCGCGTCTACTGGCGGAGAGGTTAAGTAAAGAGTTCATAGTTGTAACACAGATTAAACTATGTTCTCCAAGTACCACTAATGATGGACATCATGCAACAATCACCCCCAGCTCATCCTTCCTTGGTTGAGGTTATGTTGTGATAGCAACCAAAACCCAACGGTTAGGTTTTTGGGATGTGACTGACTCAACATTTTCATAGAAGCTTTGATTGCTCTAAAACAGTGATTTACATTTTAGGTCCTGGTCTAAAGTAAGGTAAGATCTTCATTGACGTGCACCAGCCTGTGAAATTGGGATAGTTGTGCAAATGTGGTCCCAAAATATCCCATGTCTCATTTCAACCACAAAGTGTTGACCAACCATTGTCAAGTTCTCACTCATCGTCTAAATTGCTTGGTGTCTAATTCCTGTGGTCACTGGCCGAGAAGTGGGGGACACCCTGGACAAGTTGCTCGTCCATCACAGCCCATAAAAACCAGTCACTCACTCACACCTAGGGACAATTTAGAGTCACCAATCAACCCAACATGCATGCTTTTGGTCTATGGGAGGAGCCTGGAGTACCCAGAGAAAACCCACGCATGCATGGAGAGATGGGGAGATGATGCTAACTACACACAAAGGCCATGGCCATCATGTGAAACCTTCTTGCTGCAAAGAAACAAGCTACCAACTGCACCACCATGAAGTCCAGCTGTCAAAATGTTTCACATTTCTTGCTTTTTCAGACCCAACAAAACTAAATGGAAACGGATTCCAGACACTGGCAACAACTCTGGGATTTCAGGACATTCTGGAAGTTCCTTCAGGAAATCCTTTTCTGCCGTCAGGCCTGTCAGGAACGTCACTGGTGCTGCTTAAGCAGCCACTATTTGATCATCACTCCAGTTTCTACGGTACTTCTTAAAACATTCTCAATTGCTGTTTTGTTTAATCTGGATCCAAGATTATAATGAGATTGAACTCCAGCTTTACATCACAGTTCAGCGCATGGTGATTAATTAACTCATTATTTGAATTAAATAGCTGATACCAACATTTTTTCTGAGTGCACCAAAGAAACTCTGAGCACCACTTGTGACGCAGTTGGAAAATTAACTTCTTTTTAAATTTTCTGAGTCATAATAATATTAATCAGACCTGACAGCTGTGATCGAGGCACAAAAACAGGTCACGTGCAACCCACTTGATTAGAGCACAAACGTTATCAGCTTCCAGTGTTCTCTTGATGTGTTTTCATGACTCATTTTAAAAAAATATTAAAGCTTTTCTGTCATAATTTAGTTTTTAATCTTCCACACATTGCACCATGGCAGCCAGAAGCTAATGGCAGGTCTGGGATGGGGTTAAGAAAGTAATCACCACATAAAGTGAACAAAAAAAGTCAATTTTCCTGTGCATGAGAGACTTTATAAGTCTCTGTATGGGTCGCAAAGAAAATCATCTCCCTTAAATTTGAAAATATTAAATCCAGTGATGAATTCAGATTTACAGAAGGAACAGTTCATCGCCTCTGCGGCTCTCAGTAGAGGAAAATCCAGCTTTGTCATCTTTATTTCTTCCCAACTTTAACTTCAAATCATGCTGTGTTTCTCCCAGAAACAAAAAATCTAAACTTTCTAGTTGTGGCTTTGGACTAATTGTGTTCATATGGATAAAATTAGAGCTGGAGATGCTAACAAGCCTTTAGGAGCTCATAAAAAAACTGCAGAATGTGATTATTTTTGTAATTAACACGTAGATAAAACAGCTTTAAAATGCACCAACAATTAAATAAAACAATGTTCAACAAAACATCTGCTTTATGGTTATAATTCCAGATATTTGTTTACACTAATTCATCACAAAACCTGTTTTACCTTCGGCAAAATCATCCTCACTGAGCAACTAAAAAGTCATCTTCTCTCCAGCCAAACAGGTGAAATTGCCTTCTGAAGACAAGCGAAGCAATCAGCCTGATTCGAGGTAATTGTTGTTCGTGGACTGAAGCGTTCTGAGAGGCAGTGCTGCATTTCACATAACATCAAACAAGATTTGTGTCTCTCTCAGATCATAAATAATCTCCAATCAGGTGCAGGAAGGTTCACAATTTGATGAAGCACAGCTGGTTTCAATGATATTTATCATAAAACCTGACTTTAAGAGATTTGTGTAACGTTTATTTCGGGGTGAGATGAGTTTTGGGTCATTAAACTGGTTATTCTCTGTCTCACAATAAGGAATAATTAGATCTGTGCTGATGGGAATTGGACTTGACATCTTAACCTTTTCTATCACTGAATGCCACTTAGTTTTTTGGGAGGTGATGAGATCTACTAGTTATAAAATTCTCTTGTCTTGGAAGCAAGATATATCTGTGGGGAAAGAGCATCTTCATCCAAGAACAATGACGCCTACACAGAAACAAAAAGTCCTCAGGCTGAATTATGTTTTCTAAAAATTGTTTTTATGATTTTATTTAGTGTTATAAGCAAAAAAAAATCTTTTGTAACAAATGTCTTAAGTTTGGCACGAAATTATGAGGCACTGACTGCAAAGTAATATTTTATTACATTTAGCTAGGAATGTTAAATATGAATGTTTAGAATTAAACTAAATATCTAAAGTTAAACCAAAATATTGAGAATGAAATGTAAAAATATGGAGTTAAATCTGAATATTAAAATGAAAGTTGATATATATATATGTTAGCTCACCTAAGTAAAGAAGTTTAGTTAAATATTTAGATTGAAATCTAAAAAAACTTAACCTAAATATTGAGATTAAATGTAAAATATACAGTTAAATAAAAATATTTAAAATAACATTTAAAGATAAAAAAAATATATACATATTTAGAATGAAATAAAATATACAAAATTACATTTAAACATAAAACAAATCTAAATCTAAACTACAACTTAAATATCAAAACAAAATAAGTAGTTATGTCTAAATATAACAAACAGATCTAAACATCAAAACTTAAAGCTGAATATTCAGTGTCAAATTTACTAATAAAAAGTTGAATTGAAATGTATAAAATAAATTCTTGGTAAATATAAACGTAAACTGAAAAATTTAGTATCAAATCTAAATATAGAAAGTGACATCTAAATATTTAGAATCAAACCTAAATAAAGTTCATTCTAAATATAAATGTGAGGGTTTAAATCAGCTATATCATATTGATGTTAAGATTGTGAGTCTGTTTGACCTTGCATCAATTAATAATGTGAATGTAGTACCAGACAGGACAGATAGGGCACTTCTTCATTCTGCTTTTATTTTGGTAGGCTACTTCCGGTACTTCTTGATTTGTATGTTAGTTAAATAAAATAACCTAAACAATGTTTTGATTTTAACAATTTAATTTCATTTTATGTTGGCTATTCTTGTTTGTATATATTTAGGTTTAACTAAGTTTAGATACTAAATATTTAGTTATACCTTTGTGTATTAACATTTAAGTTTAAATTTTTAGATTTAAAGCTTAAATGTTTAGATCCATTTTAAAGTAGTTATATGCTTTTATGTTTAAGTATAGACACAGCTCTGTAATTTACTAAAAGCAACTTTTAAAATTTACAAACGGCGCCCCATACTAATGGTCACATTCTTAATGCTTTTTATTGCAATATTAAAAGAAAACGTGTTAAAATTTGACCTCACCTGATGATGACATACATGACCAGGCAGTTGCCCAGTAAGCCGACCACAAAGACCACGGAGTACACCGCAGTGATGATGGGGATGATGGGGGACATGCTCTCCTGCTCCCAGCCTTCATCATGGGTCACATTTCGGCTGTCCGGGGCTCCGGACCCCCAAACAGAAGAATTCACCGGACAGTCCTCCAGCAGCGTGGACAGACACCTGTTCTCTTCTTTAAAGATTTCAACTGGACTGTTTTCCATTCTGGCAATTGTTTTATTTATCCTGAAAATGGAAGTAAAAGAACCAATGAGGCACTATTTGGCGCGCAAAACACTCAAAGCATCTCTAGAAATGAATTAAGATGTGAAAAAGACCATTATATTATATTTTTATGTGAAACATTTACCCGGAGAACAAGAGACTCTTATACATCACGCTCAACATGATTAGAATAAAACACACCAGTGACAAAGATTAAAAAAACGCACACTGGAAGCGCAGATCGCTGGTTACTCACCTTTATCAGCCAGAATTCCCCGAAAAGCCTGGAATATTTAAAAATATATTTTTATTTCCTCTCACTTATAATTCGGTCCTGCTTGTTTTCGTCCCTCGGTGGAGCGCGTCAAAGTTTGGCGACGGTTCTGCTGCGCGTCCGGAGAGGAGAGGCAGCGGCTTTGCGGACGCTCGTGCACACGCACTGATGGAGGGGAGGTGGCGCGCACTCGGCTAGACCTGCAAACCCCCCCCCCCCCACACACACACACACACACACGCGCGCGCGCGCGCACATTTTCACAAAAATACGAGATGACATAGCGATGACAGTAACCTGCAGGCTGGCGCTCTCCACAATCACTGAGTCACAATTGAGTAAAAGCTGTCCGGCATCATTAAACAGGACATCCCCGGATGAAAAGAGGAATAAATATTACATTTGCATGGCAGTTTAATAAAATTATCCTCTGATTTACAGCAACTTTTAATGTCAGCAGTTCTCCAAACATCTTTTCTGGAGCGATTTGAAATTGTGAGATGAAGTGAAAGTGCATTCATCAGTAAGCATCACTTTTTTTTTTACTGGCCTCAGAGCTGCAGGGAGTTTCTGCTTTAGGGACAGAAAAGGGGAGGTGGTGCAGGGTTGAGATCCAACCAGGAAATAAACCAAATAACAATATTCAGAATCTGGATAAAAAAAAAAGAAAAATATGTTTGTTTCTCTTCTGTTGATGCCAAATTGAAACGCATATCCACCAAAGGTGAAAGGCATTGGTGATGTTCAGATGGTCATGGAGTCAAACACAATGGGGTTCAACTCAAAAAGCTCCAAATAGATTTGATCTTACATTTCTTGATGCATTAGGTGTCACTGGCTAATAATCAGCTCTGAAATTCAACCCAGTTCAAGCTGAACACCACAGCCAAACAAAAAATGCCTCAAAATTTGCCAAATTTGCAGAAATGTGATGTGGTAGTAGCCCAGAACCAGTGATTACACAAAGTCTTGCATTGATGTGATTATATGCATATTTTCATTGTCTCAATCTTGCAAAGCTCTGATGCTAAATTAGGTGTAATTTACAAGAGAGGCAGCCGTTTCCTCACTGAACACAAACTCCAAAGCTTAAATATTGGAACATTTTTGTCCCTTCTTGTTCATATGATGGATAAACACTAGAAAACGATGCACAGTCCTATTTACAGTAACTTAAATGGTTCTGAACTGTGACAGGAAGCTGCAGGGAACACATTCAAACTAAGAAAACCCTCAGATGGGATTAAAAATGGTTCTTATTGTAAGAAAACAGCAGCTGCACAGTCTGTGCCTCCAAATTGAAATCTGAGCTTTTTTTAAACTGTCAAAGATAATTTAAGGCTTTTAAAATCACATAAACGTCTACAAATTACCCAGCGAGGCCATTTATATTCCTTATTGGGTGTTTTTTTCTGATGGGAATAAAAATAAGCCCTCATGTTCTCTGAACCACTCAGGCTGAAGGCTTGGATGATGGACCAGCCCATAATAACCCTGAGGGGCTTTTGGGCTCAAATATTAAAAATGTAAAAATCCTCATTTTCTTGATGCAACGTCCTCTCTGTGAAAAGGAAGAAAACTCCTGAAGTTTCCTCATGTGACCAACCAGACCTCAACTTCTTTATAGACATAGAGAGATAGGCTCCATCTCTGAGGACATCTTCTTCATCTCTCCATCCAGCTGCTCCATCACGCCTCAGGGCACTTTTGGCTAAAAAAAAAAAAGAAATCATTTTTACTTACATCAATATCTGGAGTAATAAGGTCAAACAGAGTGCCATGATTATTAATGCATCATTTATTCTGATTTAAGGAAGTAATTGTATTTATTAGAGTCTATTTTCCCCCATTAGGTCACAAACATTAAAATCTTTTCAGTTTCAGCCTTCCAGGATTATTTCTCCATGGATTGTGCTGAGTTCAACCCTAAAACCACTCCAGTTTGATGCATTAAGACCAGTTCTCTCTTCAAAATAATCCCCTGCAGTGAAGCTGCCAAAAGAAACTAAACTTCTTTGTCTTGCAATTCTGGCACCACCGGCGGTTGGTACAATAAGTGTTATGACAGCAGGTGGAGAATCTTTGATGACGGAGTTGCACGAATCTGTTAGCGTTTGTCTCTAGAAAGTGTTTTCTGTGAAGTGGGCGGGAACCATGATAAATAATTAAATGTCATCTGTAACAATGAGAAACGTGGAGCATCTAGAGTGAAACCTGACAGAAAGTCCCCCGCTGCTGCTTTGAGGGAAACACTCTTATTATACAAGAGGGACTATGATGCAATCAAAAGTAAGCTGTTTTTTTGTCCCTCTGTGCACCTGGTGTCATTAAAAGTGACTTGTGGCTTTTTTTTAACTGAATTGTCAGATTTAAAGTTTTTAGCAGGGAGGGTAAAACATTTGTTTAAAGTTGATTTTGGAAGCTGGTCGAAGCAGAGAACGCTGGTCATAAAAACATGTTCAAATGCCAAAAATATTTTTCTTTATGTGCTGTAGTTTCCTAATAACATCAGTCATGAACAGCCACATAATTCGATTCTTTTAAATAATCTTTTAAAGTTCCGATTTTCAGGCTGTGGGCAGGGTGGGAGGGGTCATTGGTTATTATTCTGGTCTTTTTCCGGCAGCTGGATCTTGCAATATCTTTCAGCCAGGGCAGGGGGTGGTATTTAAAAAAACCTGACCTCAGAGGCAGCTTGTACACAGATAACAAGAGTGGGCCTAAAATAGAACCCTGGGGGATGCCTTAATATAGTTGGAATGCATCTGAGGAGAACGACAGAGAAAGCCTATCAGTTTTGGCGCTATGCGTGTTTTTGCTTCAGAAATCTGCAGCAGAGTTGGCAACCTGTTGCATTTCCTGTGTATTTTGGCAATTTTCTCTCTGTTTTTCTTAATTATTCTACAAGAATCATTGTATAATGTGAAATTGATGGTGCTCTCATGAAATATAATAAAAAAGTTTGTGACACCGTGTCACCCATTATGGCTGGCTAATAACGTGTTAGCTAAAGCTAGTTAATATGTTCCTCCAAACTGAGGATCTATAAATATCTACATCAACCTGACATCATTGTTCATTTAACAGAATAAAAGTGACAGTCATTGTGCAGTTGCTCATAACGTGAGACGACTTTATCGAGTCCTCGCTGGGGTTGCAGCTCATCTGCTACACAGCTGCTAATATCTGAAGACATAAAAATTGCCTCATTTGTTCGGTCCTGGAGGCTCTTAGGAGGCTGTGGATATGTGAGCTTATTTCAGTAATTAGGGTGAATATTTAGTTTGCAGGAAAAACATAAAAATCAAAAGTTTAAGCTAATAAATTATTTTATCAATTATTTCTTCCTCCTCTTTAAGTTTTAACAAATCATCTAATTTCTGCTCCAGCTAAAGAATGATCCATTTATATTTGCTTATCTAATAACACAAATAGATTTTTTTAATTGATCTGTTCAGACAATGCAGCCCACTATGAATGTTTTTATCCTTTATATGAACATTTCCTTTCAACCACCGGGTATTTTTAATCTCTGAATGTTAATTAAAACACTCACTTTAGTGCAAGAGCTCCACATTGGCTTCTGATAGCTCCACAAATGTTTGAATTCATTTGTCAATCAAGGTGCAGACCACTTCATGAAAAACTTTTGACTTCAGGTACGTCTGAGACGAGCTCATGAATCATTAAAGGCTTGGGGGAAATGTGCATGGGTAAATGTTTAAAACAGAGAATAAGCACATGCTACAACTGTGCTGCAGCCTACCCGCTGACTTTAGGGGAGAGAAAAAGGAATATAGGAAATGTTCCGAGCTTGCTGGGATGGACTGCAACGCTGAATCAAAATAAGCTGGTGAGGAGAAGAAATGAAGAGAAGTAATCTCGGGGAGTCCGATGAAAACAGCATCTATCAGTGTAGAGACAGTTCCATCCGTGAACTCAAACCTGAAGCACAGATCAGGTCGGCTGCCTGCTGGAAGCTTCATAAGTACTTCATATGGGACTCTGCTGTTTTTTATTCAGGACCTGGAATGGATGGAGCAGTCTTTTCAAGATGTTTTTTTTTTTTTACTGCAGGAAATGTTTTTTTCTTCTTCCAGCTTTACCTACAGAGCTGCAGTTTGAGCTGTGAGCATCTTAAAGGCAGCCAGGAGCTGTTGAGGAAAGATCTTTATACGACCTCAAACTGAAAGATTCTTTAAAAATCTCTGGTATATTTTCTCATTTATGAATAAATTTGTGATTGTAATATGTGACGAAAAGCAAAAGGGGGTATTTTGGACATTTGTGGGCATTCTAATGTGTGTTTTCTGTGTAAAATATATTATAAGTTACCCAGAACAGCCTCTGTTTGAAGAAATAAAGATTTCATCTAGCAGGAATAATGAGCACAGCTAGTCCAAACAGTCGGGAACTAAACCTTCGCACCTTCTTCAGGAGGTGTGACGGTTTTTAAACCACCAAGAAAAGGAAAAAGTAGCACTTGGGTTGCACCAGGGGACAAATTCAGGACAAAGTTATCAGATTTGAACAGTTTTACAATGGCAAAACATATTCTGTGAGGCTGGGTCTATTTGGAACAAGGGGCAAACTCCAGCTGCTAAAAGTGAAGCCAAGGCGGAATTGCAGTTCCCCCCTTATCCACTAGGGGCTTGCCCCAGAGAGAGCAAGTTCCCATTGACTCCCATGTTAAAAATGACAAATTCACAACAGAAATAAACATGTTTACAGCCTGGTTCAAAAAACATTTTAGGTTTAATAGGTCAAGTTTACCTTAATTACAACAGTGACAGGGTGAATGTTTCTATAACTCATCCGTTTAGATGTAATTAAAGCTTGAAATTATGAATACTAAAGGGGCGTGTCCTTTTGATTGACAGGTAGCCGTCTGAGCCGTCAGAGCTAGCGCTAGTGGCTTGCCTCCTTGCTCCAGGGAAGGCCTCTCGTTAATAGTGTTACAGTCTAGAACAGGGTGGGGACCCCTGGTCCTTGAGGGCCGGTTTCAGGCATTTTTTAGTTGTTTCCCTGCTCAGACACTGACATCTGTTCAGCAGCTCATTAAGCTCTGCAGACGTCTGTTAGTCCCCGGCTGAATAAAATCAGGTGAGTTGAAGCAGGAAAACAACTAAAACATGCAGGATAGTGGCCCTAGAGGGACCAGGATTCCCCACCTTTAGTCTAGAAGGCAAAGGATAGCAGAGATGCTCAACCACATTTTTCTGGCTAAAAGAACCTGCTAACCTCTGTTAGCTTCGGTTAGCTCAGTTAGCTCGTAGCTATATCAGCTCAGAGTTTGATGGGTGTCAATCATCTGCCCACACCCTCACAGCCCTGCTCTCAGCTCCATTTATCTCCATTTATGTATTTTTCAGGTGAGATGAGACGTGATGCAGCCAAGATGGCGGTGGTGGGAAACGCCCACTAGCTTTCAATTAATCTCTTCAGAGACTTCTGGGTGACGACACGAAGGCTCCATCCATTTTATGACTTGGACCCATTTCCATCCTGCTACGGGAGGTAATCACTAAAGAAATGACAGGTGCTGATTAGTGAGCACGACCAGGTGAGATGAGGTAGCAAAACACAGATCACAAAATTCTACAAAAAATAAACAGGAAGTGAAGTTTCTGAAGCAGGAATACAACAAAAAAGATGAATCTAACCACAGCTTAAAGAAAAAACAAGAGGAAACATGAAGTCATCAGGATTTAGTTCCTGTGGATCTGAGAAGTTTATCCTCCATAATTTCATTTCCAAACATTTGGTTTAAGTTTGCATCTCTAAAGCCTAGAAGTCAGAATAATGCATCTCATTATTTGTACCCTCTTTTCTTTAATTCACTGTAAACTGCTGATGTGATCAGATGTGGATTAAGTCACATCGAACAGTTCAGGAAAGATTATTTAAGCTCAAATTTGACCTGTCACCTAATCGGAAAAAGACTAGTCAGGCGGATCTCTCCCGAGGAATCGATATGTCACATTAATATTCTGAAACAATCCAATCCTTCCTGAACACGGATTTATGATTTTCTGCACCTAAAGAAACAACCAGGTGGTGTGTGACACAGAAATTAAAGATTATATCCAGAGAGAAGGATTAAATGGGTTTAAAAGAAGATTATGTTTGAGGTCTGTTGCTGTTTTCACATAAACAGCATCAGACGAGACACAAATGTTTTCATGCTGCTGCAGAAGCGAAAATAAAAAAGTTATTCCACTTTCCTGCAATGCTCCATAAAGCATAACATGCAGCAGATTACCTGCCTGGTCTAAGCTTGACAGCTACAGATTGATTATTTGTACTCGAGACTTCATGGTGTGAACACGTTTTGATCTTGTTCCAGCACGAGGGCTGATCGATCTCACCGTTTTGCTAATGCACAGCATCGATGATGACATTAACAGTGTGCTCAGATTCTGCAGCTTTCCTGAAAGTGTGTGGGAGGATGGTGGAGAATCGTTCACAGCTTCGTCTGAACTCCCAGGCATGAAAAGGACAGATGGATGCCAAAACGTGTTCCACTCACTAAAACCTGAGCAGGTCACAGAGGATTCTCCATTTTTAGTCGGGATTCTTTTTTAGGATGTAAATGATGGAGCATCATTGGCGTGTGAGTTTTATTGTTTGAAAAGTTTCCTCGTCTGATGTCCTTGTCCCTGCAAACGCATGCCCTTCCTCATCTAGGTTCAATCAGACCCACCAAGCGTCTCCATTACAGTCCAATCTACATATAAAATACCAAACACTAATGATTAGGTGTTGACATTGATTCATTTTTCCTCCCTGATTTAAAAACTCCACAGGCATCAAACAAACCGTAATGAGGTATTTGCTGTAATGCCTGATTATAAAAGCCAGTTACAAACCACATCTGTTACTCCCATCCATCCATCCATCCATCCATCCATCCATCCATCCATCCATCCATCCATCCATCCATCCATCCATCCATCCATCCATCCATCCATCCATCCATCCCTCCCTCCCTCCCTCCATAGATGCTCTCCAGTTCCTTATGGAGGACCTCAAGGCATTCCCAGGCAAAGAGAATATGTAATCCCTCCAGCACGGTAGAGGTATGCCTCTTGGTCTCCTCCCTGGAAAACCACCAGTGGAAGGCATCTTAATCAGACACCTCACTTGACTCATTTTTTTCGTGGAGGAGCAGCAACTTCACATCAGAATCAGAAGGGTTTTATTGCCATATGTGTGAGAAATCAAAACATTAGGAAATTGCTGCGGTACTTGGTGCAAAAAAATAAGAGATAAGCAAAAATAAGAAATAAGCATGATAAAATAATAATATAGAGAGGCAATAATTAAAGAAACAGCTAATATATACAAGACAGTGTAGGTACTGATCAGAGCAGATCAGTCAGGAGCAAACACAACACAGGGTCAGGTGACTGAGACAAGGCGACTGGAGTGAGCAGTCCTAGGATTGTCATTCATGAGTCCATATGCAGAGGGGAAGAAACTGTTCTTGTGGCGAGAGGTTCTGGTCCGAATGGATCGGAGCCTCCTGCCAGATGGGAGGGAGTTGCAAAGACTTTCCAGGGTGAGACGGGTCAGCTGTGATCCGACCTGCATGCCCCAATGTCCTGGAGGTGTCCTGTATAGAGGGAGGTTTGCAGCCAATGACCTTCTCAGCAGAGCACGCTGCAGCCTCTTCACATGGATGACCAGGCTTCTTACCTACTAAACCATGGCCATGGTCTAAATTGTGCAGAAGCATCGACGGACTAAATCAACTAATTTGGTATCTAACTCAGCTCCTTCACAACAGACTTGAGAAATGCTACCATCACCCATGAACTAAATACCAAGATACTTCAACTCCTCCACGTTATGTCCAAACCATGGAAGCCTTCCACCGTTTTCTGGTCAAGAATCTTGTTCTCTGATATGGAGCAGCAGCTTCGTACTTGTTCGTTACCTGCCCTAGTGCACGCTGAAGCTTGACAGAACCACATCATCTGCTAAAAGCAGAGGTAAGACCTTGAGATTCAAGATTAGACACTCTTTGTTCCTGCACAGCTTTATTTCTTTATTACATACATTAAACATACATTTCCCTCACCTCTGAGTAGCTATGCTCCAAACTCGTAAACAGCTGCGGACTGAAAATGGGTTGGAAAAACATCAAAATGAACGGGAGCGCTGATATTCAGACATTCTTTCAAATGCAGTAGATCTAAATGCAACTTGCAGATGCATCCTTGCAAGGATCGCATGATCCATGTGTTTTGATTATAATTTGACAAGCTAACAGGTAGTCTGAGTGGGGCTAAGACCAAAAAAAAGTAATGAACGCGATGTCTAAAAACCTTCACAGTATTGACCAATCATTATTCTTGCTGAAATATGAGATTCCTGCTGGTAAAGCTAACCCTAACCCCAACCCTAACCCTAACCCTAGCCTTGATACGCACGTTTGCAGTGAAGCAAAAAATTTGCTATAAATAAACATTTGAAGGTTTGCAATTTTTGTATTATTACGTTATTTTCTTCTTATTTTAAAAAATAACCAAATAAATAAATAAAATAAAATCTTCTCATGACCACTGAGTTATTAAAAGTGAAGGTGTTCACTTTGTTTTTGGTCCAGCTGTGACTAGCCATTAGATTGTCAATGCGGTTAAAAGGATTTTCTAGTAAGGTTAAACCATCTACAGCAGAGATGGAGAACATGTAGGTCCAAATGTGAGTGGAGTTATTTTAGCCTGCAGGCTTTCTGCACTGGAAACATGGAGCGTACGTGGGGAAACAGAGTGTATGGCTCTGTCGCTGTGAGTTATTACATTTCCTCCAACTTCGAAATGCCTCTGTACGTCCAAGGAAAGAAAAACAACAAAGGTCTGGTTTTATTCTCCCATCTCTGAGGTCAGAGGAATAAATTGTTCCCTCAGATTGTATCAGTGTGAGCAGCTGAGTCAACGGCTCTGATTTGTCTCTGAGTAAACAGGAGAGGAGAGGATGGTGTTGCTGCCAGACTCGGGTTGTTTGCAAATTTTAATACTGCAACAAAAAGTGTCACTTTTTATGGATTTTATAACTTTTTGTAAAACATATTGTAGTTGGCATCCTCAGACACTTGGGCTTGTCCAACGTTGTTAAGAGCAGACATGTGGTAGATATTGATAGCCTGAGTTTAATTAGCTTTTTTACAGCATGTCTCTTGTTCACAAATTCTCAAGCAGTTCGGCGGTCTGCCAACAGAGAATCTCTACAGTCCATTTGGAAATGTGTTTATAGTACAGTGGTCATACGTTTTAGATAAAAGACACGAGGTCACACTTTCATCCAATAGGTGAAAGTAATAAAAAATATGTTTTTGTGAATTAAAGTTCATAAAAAGTTCATAAACAAGTTTATAAAAGTGGCTTTTTAGTCACCATTGTCTAAGATGTAGTCAGGTTTATCGATGCTGTAAAAGTAGATTTTTATCTATACAATAATAGATAAAACTTAAAGTGCAAGTCACCCACATGCTGGTGAAGGTTCTCAGTAATCCAGGTCATGATAATCCAAAGGGGTTCGAATGAAGGCAACTGGACTTCTTTGGGTTCTTGGCGACGTTTCACTTCTCAAAAAAATAAATTGGATTAAGTCACCCACACTTCCTGTTTGAAAATGCGTCAACTGCACCGGGAGCAGCAGCAGCCATGAGCCCTGCCACAGGGCACCCGGAGGAGGCGCAAGAAGCACCCAGGTGGCCACAGCCGACCACCACTCCTGGGGCAGTTGGTGCCCACAGAAGAAACACTGGTAGAACCTAAGAAAGATTAACAAGATAAATTATTAATAGAAGATCAAATTAAAAATTAACACTGGACCAATAAAAGACTAAGTAAAACACACTGATAAAAATAACCAAGTAAAAACATGCAAATTAATTAAATATATTTTTTAAAAAGATGCCGTACAATTTGAAGACTGACTAATAAACACTTATAAAAGATATTAAAGATAGTTCAACAGGCTGAATAAAATTCAGCTAAAAACCATAATTAAAAGGTGGGTCTTGAGCCTGGCCTTAAAAACATGAACGTGGAAGGAGCCTCGCCTTGATTGTGTGTCCTGAATTTTGGGATAACAAGTAGACGACTGCCAGAGGAACGTAGAGGCCATGAAGGCTCATGTGGCAGTAGCAGTTCTGAAAGATAAAAAGGCCCAAGATCATTAAGACACGTAAAAACCATTAAAAGAACCTTAAAATTGATTATTGATTTATTGGTTTCTCGTCTTCCCCATTTATATCACATATTCTGGTCTGAACCATGTTTTTATTCAGCTAAACAACCGTGGCATTTAGAGGTAACATGAACCCAGCATGCAACTTAGCATCATGTAACTGCCACAGTAGCTTCTCAGCTCTGCAGATTACAGAAATACCATTTTACAGTTTGCACAACTGAAAATTCAAACCTCAGGTGATCATTATATGAGTATAGTACAAAAAACAGCAGAAATAACAGGAACTAGGCTGCTGAGCAATCTTGTGTGAATGCAACTAAAAAGCAGTAGATGTTTACGGTCCACTTTGAGAGTCGCTAAAGCTCCCCATCTTTGATCGATGTCTCAGGGGAACAGCTGATCATCTCCAAAGCTGCTGACTGTGCGCTGTGAGGGAGCAGGACATTTACAATCAATGACCAGGCGAATGGCCCGCGCGCAGATGCTCCTCTACATCACTGAGACAGATGGAGGACAGCTGCAAAATTTAAAGGGGTGGATATGGTGGAAAAAATTGGGGAACAGAGGCAGAAGTGATGAAAAGTTTAGTCAGCGAGCAGAAATGATGAGGCAAGAGTGGATAAAAAGTTTCTCTGTGCTGAAAAGAAAGATTATCATCAGGATCATTTTAACTTCTTGGCTCAGCTTTTTGTATTTAAAATTCAGATTTTCATAATGGAAAAGATTTAAAATACAAATTTGCTTAAGTATGCTAAAGTATTAGCTGCTTACAGGTTGGGCTGTAGGTCAAATATGACATCATTTCTATGACTCCGGTGTTCGGTTTGGAAAATGCTAATTCCGACACATTCAGTGGTACACAACAGCTGTAGCATGATCACAGCTAATGCTACTGCTGTAGCGTGATCACAGCTAATGCTACTGCTGTAGCGTGATCACAGCTAATGCTACTGCTGTAGCGTGATCAACAGCTAATGCTACTGCTGTAGCGTGATCATAGCTAATGCTACTGCTGTAGCGTGATCACAGCTAATGCTACAGCTGTAGCGTGATCACAGCTAATGCTACAGCTGTAGCGTGATCACAGCTAATGCTACTGCTGTAGCGTGATCAACAGCTAATGCTACTGCTGTAGCGTGATCACAGCTAATGCTACTGCTGTAGGGTGATCACAGCTAATGCTACTGCTGTAGCGTGATCACAGCTAATGCTACTGCACGCTAGCTCTCCCCGAGTCATCTGTGAGGTCATATCAAGCTCTAAACACAACCTATAATGTTTCTTACCTGATCAATAGGAAATGAGTCATGTCAGCATCCTTTTTCAGTCCCAGATCTTGAAGCAGCCTCCATTTGTCAATCACGTATCTGATCTATATTCGCGTCCCTGCCTGACTTTTATCATAATTGGTTTTTGACTCACGAGATGCTGCTGATTAAACCTTCTTTGTGCCACTCTTTAGAGGGTTTTGAGTTTCACTTGGTCGTTTGCCGGTTGCATTCCCAAAGTTCTTCTTCTTCTTCTATTTGGGGTTTAATGGCATGTGGCAAGCAAAGGTGCATTACCACAACCTACCAATCTGGAGTGAATGAACCGCGTACATTGTCTTCCTGTTTTGAAGCTGTCAAGAACACGCAAGCAGTGCCAATTGACGTCACTTCCGTAGGACAGCGCTGGAAATTTGGGATCGAACTGCAGCACATTTTGGAGCCTGTTCAAGAAAATGGAACGTTGCATGGGTGGCCTCATTCTTTTTGATTTATAATGCTTCATCACCCATTAGCTTTAAAATAATGAACATACATGCTTATTTGTTTACAAATCCTGCCTCATGCTCTTTTAACATGACTTTGAATGACTGGTATTATTATTAATCTTCCAACAACAGAGTTTTCCGAAACTTTTTATATTTTATTTTAAAATTGTTTTTAATCTACTGAGACAAGAACCTTAGTTTGTTCATCAGTGGTAAAAACACTGATGTTCTTCAATAATAAAAGGCAGAAATTACCTTAAAAATGTCACAACAAAGCAAAGCAGAGAGTTTTATTATGTCCTTACCCAGAGGCCTGTTGTCTCATGCACTGATGCATCATCATACAACTAGAAATGCTCACAATGAGCCATTGTTTGTCTGGCCTAGTTACCCACTATTATGTTTTCAATGAAACGTAATGACAAAAAGCAAGATGCAGCCGATCTTTTCAGACAGGCAGCCATGTGAGCATCTTTTTATTATGAGGAGCTCAGTGTGTGTGACTAGTTTAATACAGGGAGCACTGCTGTGCAATGGTGGCCCGACCTTAAATAACAGGCCCTTTTTTGAAGAAAAACTAATGGAAAACATTTTAACAAAATGATAAGATGGTACTTGTCTGAACACAATAAGGCTAAACGTAATACCTGTTACACTCTCTAATGAAAAGACACAAAAAAATCCATTATTCATATCAGACGGGGATAAAGGAGTCACATAAATTAAACTATCATCTTCTGCACTTCTAATGGACTTCTATTAAAAGTTGTTTTGCACTTTTGCTCCTCAAGACCGTCTTCCTGTGAGCTATATATCCTTTGTACGAGTCACTTATTCAAACCCATTAAATTCCATTAACAATGCTGAAGATTTTGGATAGAAAATATCTAAACATCATAGAGTTAGGTTCAACTTTGTCTAAAAGGCAAAGTTTGGTGGGCAGCTTAGAAATAAGTGAAATATTGTAGGTTATTGCTCGCATCACCCAGTGAAATAGGAATATATCATCCATCCATCCATCCATCCATCCATCATCTTCCATTTATCAACAAGGTGTGTGACTATTCCAGAAAAAACCTGTCTCATGAAACATCATCAATTACTCCGGACATGAACTAAAATAACATGTTTGCTCTCACTTTGCTGCGTGTACTACATTATGAATTAAACACGCCCACATTTCACAGTCACCAAGACCAAGTCTGCTCAGTATGAATACGAACGCATTAACGTCACAGTGCACATGGTCATGTATCACCTCATGGCTGTGACAATAGGAATGTGAAGTCCAGAGCCTCAGTGTGTGTGTGTAGGGAGTTGTAGTTGCCAAACAGGTTACATAATCGGTGGTGAGACAAGTACGGAGAGCACAAGATTAAAGTGACAATGTGTAGTTTTTGCTGTTAATCTCTGAAAATATCCATCGAAATGTTGTTGAAAATGAATAAAATGATGTCCATTTGTTGAAAAATATTGGCGGCTTTGTAACATATAACCCTAAAAAAGGTCTAAAATACAAGGGCACGAGTCTAAGTCTCTGGGGGATGCCATATTAGACATGTTCCCTTCTACGGGAGCCTATGTGGACAAAACGCAATGAAAAAGAAATGGGGTGGGACCAGAGGTGGACTGGCAATCTGTCTGGAGAATCCCAGAATGACCATGGATGTGCTCTGGGTCAATGTTAGTAAACCCCCCCCCCACGGGAGATCCCTGTCAGAGGATCGAGCAGACTGTAGCAATGATCAGCCTCCTCCAGCCTGCCTGGAGAAGATGAAGATATACCTGGGTTGAATTGTCGTCCCAGTCTGCCCCTGGTTAGGACATGCTAATATGATGTGTTAAACCAGCTTTTCTCTCCATGGTATTTACGACATTACTAATTAGCATAGGACAGCAGGTCTGAAACAGCACAGGTTATATATTTGGTCCATTAGACACCCCAAGCTNGCCTATAATCAACAACAACAAGGTAAATGTGCCTTTGAACTCTAGAACACCTTTAAATTCCAGCTAATCAGCTTAATTTTGCAGTTTGTGCCTAATCCTGCAGCAGCTAAACACAACTAAAATGTGTTAATTAACCTAGCCTGCATTTTTTATTATTATCTTTTGGTTTCTAACTCCTAATACTAAAAGCTCTGTGCTGTATTTCTAACCACAATACAGACGTAAACAACTATTTTCCCTGTGCAGAAATATCAGAGTAATGATGCCTTCAACAGTGCGAGCTGCTTGTCTCTTTCTGTGAGCCTCACATGAATCCCTCTTGTTCTGCAGCCGGGGATGAACGTCTTTGTTTGTGCACCTGAATCTCTGTCAGAGCGAACGATATTCCTCATCTCCACTGAATTAACCGCGTTGTTTAGCTAAAGACGTCTAAGAATAGACTCCCACTCCCATCTGCGACCACGTTACATGAGAGGAGAGGCAGCTGAAGTCAGTTTAAATAGAGCTGAGAGCCGTACGCTACAGGTGCAAGAGTGACTCATTAAATTCTTCAAACCTGCTCAGGCTTATGCTGGATTTATTTTCATGAATGAAACAGAAGCATTTTATTAAAATGATCTCCCAGGTAAACTCAATTTAAAATTAAAATAATATGTAAATAAAGCCCTCAGGACTCAAAAGCGTCTCACAAAAATTAACTCCAGAATTAACAACACACTTAACCACAGTTAGAATTATTTATTGTCATTGCAAAATCAAAAAATCAAAAGCCTATTTTATTCAGCAATGTCATCAAGCCGGGGCGGATAAATTAGGTGTTAATTTATTAATTAAAATATTTTTAATTTATTTTATATATTAAATCATGCATAGAATGTAACTAAAAGAATAAAGAAAAAAATAATAATTCTAAAAATGTGTAAATAAAAAGTTCAAAATAATCATTTAGTAATATCTTTAAAGTAATATTCATTTTTAAATTTACATTCTAACTTATTTCTCCAACTTAATTAAAAAAAGATTTTCATATGGAATTCAAAGGGTTAAAAAACTATAAAATATAAAAACTTTTTACATATTTCACATTAAAAATACAAAATATTACATTCACATATATCAAGCAGCACAACTCATTTGACCTTTGTGTACGTCTTGATTTTTATAATTCTGCCATCTGATGGGTCCACTCTTGGTGTAAAGTTTGATTTTCTGGTGTTATTTTCTAAAAAGCAGCTCAGTGAAAGGGTTGGGAACCTGTGCTTATGCTTGAGTCTGGCTTTAGATGGAGGACACTCATGACCTGCAGGTCAGCAGCAAAAACCATGTAACAGATACAGCAAACAGTGTTCGGAGAGCCGTCTTGTGCTGACCCCTCTCCATGATTTGCTCCCCTCTGGCACTTACTGAACTCTCTGAAATCACCAGCTCGCATTAGTAATGGACATGTTGGTTATTTTCAGAGAGAGAGAGAGAGAGGTAATNGTGGAAGGCATCTTAATCAGACACCTCACTTGACTCATTTTTTTCGTGGAGGAGCAGCAACTTCACATCAGAATCAGAAGGGTTTTATTGCCATATGTGTGAGAAATCAAAACATTAGGAAATTGCTGCGGTACTTGGTGCAAAAAAATAAGAGATAAGCAAAAATAAGAAATAAGCATGATAAAATAATAATATAGAGAGGCAATAATTAAAGAAACAGCTAATATATACAAGACAGTGTAGGTACTGATCAGAGCAGATCAGTCAGGAGCAAACACAACACAGGGTCAGGTGACTGAGACAAGGCGACTGGAGTGAGCAGTCCTAGGATTGTCATTCATGAGTCCATATGCAGAGGGGAAGAAACTGTTCTTGTGGCGAGAGGTTCTGGTCCGAATGGATCGGAGCCTCCTGCCAGATGGGAGGGAGTTGCAAAGACTTTCCAGGGTGAGACGGGTCAGCTGTGATCCGACCTGCATGCCCCAATGTCCTGGAGGTGTCCTGTATAGAGGGAGGTTTGCAGCCAATGACCTTCTCAGCAGAGCACGCTGCAGCCTCTTCACATGGATGACCAGGCTTCTTACCTACTAAACCATGGCCATGGTCTAAATTGTGCAGAAGCATCGACGGACTAAATCAACTAATTTGGTATCTAACTCAGCTCCTTCACAACAGACTTGAGAAATGCTACCATCACCCATGAACTAAATACCAAGATACTTCAACTCCTCCACGTTATGTCCAAACCATGGAAGCCTTCCACCGTTTTCTGGTCAAGAATCTTGTTCTCTGATATGGAGCAGCAGCTTCGTACTTGTTCGTTACCTGCCCTAGTGCACGCTGAAGCTTGACAGAACCACATCATCTGCTAAAAGCAGAGGTAAGACCTTGAGATTCAAGATTAGACACTCTTTGTTCCTGCACAGCTTTATTTCTTTATTACATACATTAAACATACATTTCCCTCACCTCTGAGTAGCTATGCTCCAAACTCGTAAACAGCTGCGGACTGAAAATGGGTTGGAAAAACATCAAAATGAACGGGAGCGCTGATATTCAGACATTCTTTCAAATGCAGTAGATCTAAATGCAACTTGCAGATGCATCCTTGCAAGGATCGCATGATCCATGTGTTTTGATTATAATTTGACAAGCTAACAGGTAGTCTGAGTGGGGCTAAGACCAAAAAAAAGTAATGAACGCGATGTCTAAAAACCTTCACAGTATTGACCAATCATTATTCTTGCTGAAATATGAGATTCCTGCTGGTAAAGCTAACCCTAACCCCAACCCTAACCCTAACCCTAGCCTTGATACGCACGTTTGCAGTGAAGCAAAAAATTTGCTATAAATAAACATTTGAAGGTTTGCAATTTTTGTATTATTACGTTATTTTCTTCTTATTTTAAAAAATAACCAAATAAATAAATAAAATAAAATCTTCTCATGACCACTGAGTTATTAAAAGTGAAGGTGTTCACTTTGTTTTTGGTCCAGCTGTGACTAGCCATTAGATTGTCAATGCGGTTAAAAGGATTTTCTAGTAAGGTTAAACCATCTACAGCAGAGATGGAGAACATGTAGGTCCAAATGTGAGTGGAGTTATTTTAGCCTGCAGGCTTTCTGCACTGGAAACATGGAGCGTACGTGGGGAAACAGAGTGTATGGCTCTGTCGCTGTGAGTTATTACATTTCCTCCAACTTCGAAATGCCTCTGTACGTCCAAGGAAAGAAAAACAACAAAGGTCTGGTTTTATTCTCCCATCTCTGAGGTCAGAGGAATAAATTGTTCCCTCAGATTGTATCAGTGTGAGCAGCTGAGTCAACGGCTCTGATTTGTCTCTGAGTAAACAGGAGAGGAGAGGATGGTGTTGCTGCCAGACTCGGGTTGTTTGCAAATTTTAATACTGCAACAAAAAGTGTCACTTTTTATGGATTTTATAACTTTTTGTAAAACATATTGTAGTTGGCATCCTCAGACACTTGGGCTTGTCCAACGTTGTTAAGAGCAGACATGTGGTAGATATTGATAGCCTGAGTTTAATTAGCTTTTTTACAGCATGTCTCTTGTTCACAAATTCTCAAGCAGTTCGGCGGTCTGCCAACAGAGAATCTCTACAGTCCATTTGGAAATGTGTTTATAGTACAGTGGTCATACGTTTTAGATAAAAGACACGAGGTCACACTTTCATCCAATAGGTGAAAGTAATAAAAAATATGTTTTTGTGAATTAAAGTTCATAAAAAGTTCATAAACAAGTTTATAAAAGTGGCTTTTTAGTCACCATTGTCTAAGATGTAGTCAGGTTTATCGATGCTGTAAAAGTAGATTTTTATCTATACAATAATAGATAAAACTTAAAGTGCAAGTCACCCACATGCTGGTGAAGGTTCTCAGTAATCCAGGTCATGATAATCCAAAGGGGTTCGAATGAAGGCAACTGGACTTCTTTGGGTTCTTGGCGACGTTTCACTTCTCAAAAAAATAAATTGGATTAAGTCACCCACACTTCCTGTTTGAAAATGCGTCAACTGCACCGGGAGCAGCAGCAGCCATGAGCCCTGCCACAGGGCACCCGGAGGAGGCGCAAGAAGCACCCAGGTGGCCACAGCCGACCACCACTCCTGGGGCAGTTGGTGCCCACAGAAGAAACACTGGTAGAACCTAAGAAAGATTAACAAGATAAATTATTAATAGAAGATCAAATTAAAAATTAACACTGGACCAATAAAAGACTAAGTAAAACACACTGATAAAAATAACCAAGTAAAAACATGCAAATTAATTAAATATATTTTTTAAAAAGATGCCGTACAATTTGAAGACTGACTAATAAACACTTATAAAAGATATTAAAGATAGTTCAACAGGCTGAATAAAATTCAGCTAAAAACCATAATTAAAAGGTGGGTCTTGAGCCTGGCCTTAAAAACATGAACGTGGAAGGAGCCTCGCCTTGATTGTGTGTCCTGAATTTTGGGATAACAAGTAGACGACTGCCAGAGGAACGTAGAGGCCATGAAGGCTCATGTGGCAGTAGCAGTTCTGAAAGATAAAAAGGCCCAAGATCATTAAGACACGTAAAAACCATTAAAAGAACCTTAAAATTGATTATTGATTTATTGGTTTCTCGTCTTCCCCATTTATATCACATATTCTGGTCTGAACCATGTTTTTATTCAGCTAAACAACCGTGGCATTTAGAGGTAACATGAACCCAGCATGCAACTTAGCATCATGTAACTGCCACAGTAGCTTCTCAGCTCTGCAGATTACAGAAATACCATTTTACAGTTTGCACAACTGAAAATTCAAACCTCAGGTGATCATTATATGAGTATAGTACAAAAAACAGCAGAAATAACAGGAACTAGGCTGCTGAGCAATCTTGTGTGAATGCAACTAAAAAGCAGTAGATGTTTACGGTCCACTTTGAGAGTCGCTAAAGCTCCCCATCTTTGATCGATGTCTCAGGGGAACAGCTGATCATCTCCAAAGCTGCTGACTGTGCGCTGTGAGGGAGCAGGACATTTACAATCAATGACCAGGCGAATGGCCCGCGCGCAGATGCTCCTCTACATCACTGAGACAGATGGAGGACAGCTGCAAAATTTAAAGGGGTGGATATGGTGGAAAAAATTGGGGAACAGAGGCAGAAGTGATGAAAAGTTTAGTCAGCGAGCAGAAATGATGAGGCAAGAGTGGATAAAAAGTTTCTCTGTGCTGAAAAGAAAGATTATCATCAGGATCATTTTAACTTCTTGGCTCAGCTTTTTGTATTTAAAATTCAGATTTTCATAATGGAAAAGATTTAAAATACAAATTTGCTTAAGTATGCTAAAGTATTAGCTGCTTACAGGTTGGGCTGTAGGTCAAATATGACATCATTTCTATGACTCCGGTGTTCGGTTTGGAAAATGCTAATTCCGACACATTCAGTGGTACACAACAGCTGTAGCATGATCACAGCTAATGCTACTGCTGTAGCGTGATCACAGCTAATGCTACTGCTGTAGCGTGATCACAGCTAATGCTACTGCTGTAGCGTGATCAACAGCTAATGCTACTGCTGTAGCGTGATCATAGCTAATGCTACTGCTGTAGCGTGATCACAGCTAATGCTACAGCTGTAGCGTGATCACAGCTAATGCTACAGCTGTAGCGTGATCACAGCTAATGCTACTGCTGTAGCGTGATCAACAGCTAATGCTACTGCTGTAGCGTGATCACAGCTAATGCTACTGCTGTAGGGTGATCACAGCTAATGCTACTGCTGTAGCGTGATCACAGCTAATGCTACTGCACGCTAGCTCTCCCCGAGTCATCTGTGAGGTCATATCAAGCTCTAAACACAACCTATAATGTTTCTTACCTGATCAATAGGAAATGAGTCATGTCAGCATCCTTTTTCAGTCCCAGATCTTGAAGCAGCCTCCATTTGTCAATCACGTATCTGATCTATATTCGCGTCCCTGCCTGACTTTTATCATAATTGGTTTTTGACTCACGAGATGCTGCTGATTAAACCTTCTTTGTGCCACTCTTTAGAGGGTTTTGAGTTTCACTTGGTCGTTTGCCGGTTGCATTCCCAAAGTTCTTCTTCTTCTTCTATTTGGGGTTTAATGGCATGTGGCAAGCAAAGGTGCATTACCACAACCTACCAATCTGGAGTGAATGAACCGCGTACATTGTCTTCCTGTTTTGAAGCTGTCAAGAACACGCAAGCAGTGCCAATTGACGTCACTTCCGTAGGACAGCGCTGGAAATTTGGGATCGAACTGCAGCACATTTTGGAGCCTGTTCAAGAAAATGGAACGTTGCATGGGTGGCCTCATTCTTTTTGATTTATAATGCTTCATCACCCATTAGCTTTAAAATAATGAACATACATGCTTATTTGTTTACAAATCCTGCCTCATGCTCTTTTAACATGACTTTGAATGACTGGTATTATTATTAATCTTCCAACAACAGAGTTTTCCGAAACTTTTTATATTTTATTTTAAAATTGTTTTTAATCTACTGAGACAAGAACCTTAGTTTGTTCATCAGTGGTAAAAACACTGATGTTCTTCAATAATAAAAGGCAGAAATTACCTTAAAAATGTCACAACAAAGCAAAGCAGAGAGTTTTATTATGTCCTTACCCAGAGGCCTGTTGTCTCATGCACTGATGCATCATCATACAACTAGAAATGCTCACAATGAGCCATTGTTTGTCTGGCCTAGTTACCCACTATTATGTTTTCAATGAAACGTAATGACAAAAAGCAAGATGCAGCCGATCTTTTCAGACAGGCAGCCATGTGAGCATCTTTTTATTATGAGGAGCTCAGTGTGTGTGACTAGTTTAATACAGGGAGCACTGCTGTGCAATGGTGGCCCGACCTTAAATAACAGGCCCTTTTTTGAAGAAAAACTAATGGAAAACATTTTAACAAAATGATAAGATGGTACTTGTCTGAACACAATAAGGCTAAACGTAATACCTGTTACACTCTCTAATGAAAAGACACAAAAAAATCCATTATTCATATCAGACGGGGATAAAGGAGTCACATAAATTAAACTATCATCTTCTGCACTTCTAATGGACTTCTATTAAAAGTTGTTTTGCACTTTTGCTCCTCAAGACCGTCTTCCTGTGAGCTATATATCCTTTGTACGAGTCACTTATTCAAACCCATTAAATTCCATTAACAATGCTGAAGATTTTGGATAGAAAATATCTAAACATCATAGAGTTAGGTTCAACTTTGTCTAAAAGGCAAAGTTTGGTGGGCAGCTTAGAAATAAGTGAAATATTGTAGGTTATTGCTCGCATCACCCAGTGAAATAGGAATATATCATCCATCCATCCATCCATCCATCCATCATCTTCCATTTATCAACAAGGTGTGTGACTATTCCAGAAAAAACCTGTCTCATGAAACATCATCAATTACTCCGGACATGAACTAAAATAACATGTTTGCTCTCACTTTGCTGCGTGTACTACATTATGAATTAAACACGCCCACATTTCACAGTCACCAAGACCAAGTCTGCTCAGTATGAATACGAACGCATTAACGTCACAGTGCACATGGTCATGTATCACCTCATGGCTGTGACAATAGGAATGTGAAGTCCAGAGCCTCAGTGTGTGTGTGTAGGGAGTTGTAGTTGCCAAACAGGTTACATAATCGGTGGTGAGACAAGTACGGAGAGCACAAGATTAAAGTGACAATGTGTAGTTTTTGCTGTTAATCTCTGAAAATATCCATCGAAATGTTGTTGAAAATGAATAAAATGATGTCCATTTGTTGAAAAATATTGGCGGCTTTGTAACATATAACCCTAAAAAAGGTCTAAAATACAAGGGCACGAGTCTAAGTCTCTGGGGGATGCCATATTAGACATGTTCCCTTCTACGGGAGCCTATGTGGACAAAACGCAATGAAAAAGAAATGGGGTGGGACCAGAGGTGGACTGGCAATCTGTCTGGAGAATCCCAGAATGACCATGGATGTGCTCTGGGTCAATGTTAGTAAACCCCCCCCCCACGGGAGATCCCTGTCAGAGGATCGAGCAGACTGTAGCAATGATCAGCCTCCTCCAGCCTGCCTGGAGAAGATGAAGATATACCTGGGTTGAATTGTCGTCCCAGTCTGCCCCTGGTTAGGACATGCTAATATGATGTGTTAAACCAGCTTTTCTCTCCATGGTATTTACGACATTACTAATTAGCATAGGACAGCAGGTCTGAAACAGCACAGGTTATATATTTGGTCCATTAGACACCCCAAGCTGCCTATAATCAACAACAACAAGGTAAATGTGCCTTTGAACTCTAGAACACCTTTAAATTCCAGCTAATCAGCTTAATTTTGCAGTTTGTGCCTAATCCTGCAGCAGCTAAACACAACTAAAATGTGTTAATTAACCTAGCCTGCATTTTTTATTATTATCTTTTGGTTTCTAACTCCTAATACTAAAAGCTCTGTGCTGTATTTCTAACCACAATACAGACGTAAACAACTATTTTCCCTGTGCAGAAATATCAGAGTAATGATGCCTTCAACAGTGCGAGCTGCTTGTCTCTTTCTGTGAGCCTCACATGAATCCCTCTTGTTCTGCAGCCGGGGATGAACGTCTTTGTTTGTGCACCTGAATCTCTGTCAGAGCGAACGATATTCCTCATCTCCACTGAATTAACCGCGTTGTTTAGCTAAAGACGTCTAAGAATAGACTCCCACTCCCATCTGCGACCACGTTACATGAGAGGAGAGGCAGCTGAAGTCAGTTTAAATAGAGCTGAGAGCCGTACGCTACAGGTGCAAGAGTGACTCATTAAATTCTTCAAACCTGCTCAGGCTTATGCTGGATTTATTTTCATGAATGAAACAGAAGCATTTTATTAAAATGATCTCCCAGGTAAACTCAATTTAAAATTAAAATAATATGTAAATAAAGCCCTCAGGACTCAAAAGCGTCTCACAAAAATTAACTCCAGAATTAACAACACACTTAACCACAGTTAGAATTATTTATTGTCATTGCAAAATCAAAAAATCAAAAGCCTATTTTATTCAGCAATGTCATCAAGCCGGGGCGGATAAATTAGGTGTTAATTTATTAATTAAAATATTTTTAATTTATTTTATATATTAAATCATGCATAGAATGTAACTAAAAGAATAAAGAAAAAAATAATAATTCTAAAAATGTGTAAATAAAAAGTTCAAAATAATCATTTAGTAATATCTTTAAAGTAATATTCATTTTTAAATTTACATTCTAACTTATTTCTCCAACTTAATTAAAAAAAGATTTTCATATGGAATTCAAAGGGTTAAAAAACTATAAAATATAAAAACTTTTTACATATTTCACATTAAAAATACAAAATATTACATTCACATATATCAAGCAGCACAACTCATTTGACCTTTGTGTACGTCTTGATTTTTATAATTCTGCCATCTGATGGGTCCACTCTTGGTGTAAAGTTTGATTTTCTGGTGTTATTTTCTAAAAAGCAGCTCAGTGAAAGGGTTGGGAACCTGTGCTTATGCTTGAGTCTGGCTTTAGATGGAGGACACTCATGACCTGCAGGTCAGCAGCAAAAACCATGTAACAGATACAGCAAACAGTGTTCGGAGAGCCGTCTTGTGCTGACCCCTCTCCATGATTTGCTCCCCTCTGGCACTTACTGAACTCTCTGAAATCACCAGCTCGCATTAGTAATGGACATGTTGGTTATTTTCAGAGAGAGAGAGAGAGAGGTAATTGGCTCAGCTCGACAAAAATAGTCTGTTCACCCAAACAACTCCTCACTCTGTCCTACATCATGCTTTTATAAGATGGCTCCATTCATCAATGTCTTATAGCATTTATATATACCCTGCTAAAAAAATAAAGGGAACACATAAACAACACAATGTAACTCTAAGTCAGTCACGCTTGTGTGAAATCAGGCTGTCCACTTAGGAAGCAGAACTGATTAACAATAAATTCCACCTGCTGTTGTGCAAATGGAATAGACAGCAGGTGGAAATTATAGGGCTTTGGAGCGTGACGTTGCGCGAGGGGGCGGGGCCTGGCCCGCGCCATCTTTGGTGGCCAAACAAAGGACTGGAGAACAAACGGTTAGCACCTTTACGAATAACAGCAATGATTAGGACCGTCACGAACGACGACTGCAACGAATGAAAAATGAAGCAGGTAAACAACACCCCCATGCTCTTACTGTCACATCGTTTGCACAGAATTGTTTAATAGCTCTAATATATGTAAATAACATTTTAATTGTATTTAAGATGATCATTTGGCTCACACTTCTGCACTCATTGTATCTGACAGGTGTCCAGAATGGAGCAGCAGAATGTGAAGGTGAGACCCCCTCAGACGTTTTAGATGTGGAGCTGCCAGAGATGCACCTGACAGACGAACACCACCATGATCACCTCACGATGGAGGCAGGGGTCCAGGAGGATGCTGGAAAAGTGGAAGCTGGGACAGCACATGTAGAGAATGGAGATCAGACTGAGGGAGAAACCGAAGAAAGATGCCAGAAGATGGAATGTGAACAGAACCGAGCAGAAATAAAGCGGTTGTTGGAGAACAGAAGGCTCCGGTCAGAGTTGAAAAAGAGGGAGTTGAATGAATTCTTTTTAAAATGATGAATTATTGTTATTACACCAGACTACCTTGTTTTGCTATTTTAATGTCCTTGTCCTGCAATGGTAAAGGTTTCCTGTCGCGTTTCCAAATGCTTTGACTCACACTCATGCGTCTGAGACTGGATCTACCTGTCTAGCATCTTTGCCATCTTTTCCCACAAAACTCTGTCTTCTACCTTTACTGACACCATCGATGTTTTATATGTTAACAATCTGACATTAAACCTTAATGATGTCATTTCTATACATTAATCTGCTTTTGTGAAGTAAATTGAATAAAGCAAAATATTTAAAGAATTTCTTCATCCTTTATTTTTCATTTATTCAGCTTTTGAATGTATTCACTGAATGCTAATCAAGAACTGTATCTCTTTATCCTTGATAAACAGTTATATACATTAAAGCAAAAAACATTTGTGTGCATTGTAGTGCAAAGATAGCTTGGTGCAAATATACAAACATCTTTATTGCACAATTCATGAACAGGAATAGTGGTTTGAGTCTGACCCTGGCAGGTGGGTGACTTAGTTTTTTAGTAATGTATTGTCACAGACATCAAATGCGAAATTAAGGGTCCTTCTGAACAGAACTGCACTTGAAGAAATATTTTCCAACTACTGTAATTCTGGAAGGCACACTTTCTGGAAGAACTCTTGGGCTTTCTTCAGGCACAACATGGGTGCAGCTCTCAGGAACTCCGGCCATACAGGTGCCGCGGGCAGATTCAACCTTGCTGGTGGCCATCACAATGACCCATGGAAGCAACGCTGGTTCATTCAGCCTTTGGGAGTGCAGTACCTGCAACAGAAAAAACACATTACTGTCATGACATGAATAGGGCAACACACATTTATGCTATATTTTAAAAAATCTAATATTTGCTAATATAACAATGGGCCTGTTCAGAAAATTGGCATTTATACTGGGAGAAAAACTGGAGAATAAGAAAAAAAGAGAAAAAGCATCAAGTTCTGTTTAAATTTCAGCTGTAAGTGAGTTATGAACATAAAACATGGTTAGGAGTTTCTGCAGTTCATTAATAAGTGTATTAAACTAAAATCAGATTTATGTTTTTATCACAGAACACAAAGCAGCTACGAAGTGAGCAAATAGCAATTCTTTTCAGAGTGAGTGGGATTCTCAAAGTTATCAAAATTTAGATTTTTACTCAGTAGTAAAAGTGACTTACCTTTGCATGAATGATCACGTTTTCACAATGTGGAGGCTTAAAAATGCACACAACCCTTGGTGAACTGAATGTGCGCCTCCAAAGACTAATTCCTAAACTGGTTCGCGGTGTACGCACTGATACCACAGACAAGATATAAAAATATTTATGGGAAGAACAAAGGGGTAGATTCTCTGGGTCTCTTCTCCATTGCCGTACTTCATATGGGTCCGCGTTCCCAAGACACTCGATCTTCTGTAAGTATCTTTTTTTTTTGGCATCCAGACGCAATTTGTCTCAATATATTCCTTTGTCTTTGGAGCTGCTATTAAGCACGTTACCTTCTTTGTTTTGGTTTGTGGACAACAAAGATGGCGCAGCAAACCCACAATGCATTGCGCGATGACGTCGGTTCCAAAGCCCTATAGGCAATTAGCAGGACATCTCCAATAAGGGAGTGGTTTTGCAGATAGTGACCCACAGACCACTTCTCAGTTCCTCTGCTTTCTGGCTGATGTTTTGGTCACTTTTGAATGCTGGCGGTGCTTTCACTCTAGTGGTAGCATGAGACGGAGTCTACAACCCAATGCAAGCTGTGGCAAGAAGGTTTGCTGTGTCTGTCAGCGTAGTGTCCAGAGCATGGAGGCGCTACAGGAGACAGGCCAGTACATCAGGAGATGCGGAGGAGGCCGTAGGAGAGCAACAACCCAGCATTAGGACAGCTACCTCCACCTTTGTGCAAGGAAGAACAGGAGGAACAGGAGGAGCACTACCAGAGCCCTGCAGAATGACCTCCAGCGGGCCACAAATGTGCATGTGTCTGCTCAAACGGTCAGAAACAGACTCCATGAGGGTGGTATGATGGCCCGACGTCCACAGGTGAGGGTTGTGCTTACGGCCCAACACCGTGCAGGACGTTTGGCATTTGCCAGAGAACACCAAGATTGGCAAATTCACCACTGGCGCCCTGTGCTCTTCACAGATGAAAGCAGGTTCACACTGAGCACATGACAGACATGACAGAGTCTGGAGATGCCGTGGAGAACGTTCTGCTGCCTGCAACATCCTCCAGCATGACCGGTTTGGCAGTGGGTCAGTAATGGTGTGGGGTGGCATTTCGTTTGGGGGCCGCACAGCTCTCCATGTGCTCACCAGAGGTAGCCTGACTGCCATTAAGTACCGAGATGAGATCCTCAGAGCCCTTGTGAGACCATATGCTGGTGCGGCTGGCCCTGGGTTCCTCCTAATGCAAGACAATGCTAGACCTCATGTGGCTAGACTGTGTCAACAGTTCCTGCAAGATGCTATGGACTGGCCCACCCGTTCTCCAGACCTGAATCCAATTGAGCACATCTGGGACATCACAGACTGTCCAGGAGTTGGTGGATGCTTTAGTCCAGGTCTGGGAGGAGATCCCTCAGGAGACTATCCGCCATATCATCAGGAGCATGCCCAGGTGTTGTAGGGAGGTCATACAGACACGTGGAGGCCACACCCACTACTGAGCCTCATTTTGACTCGTTTTAAGGACAAAGTTGGATCAGCCTGTAGTGTGTTTTTACACTTTAGTTTTGAGTGTGACTCCAAATCCAGACCTCCATGGGCTGATAAATCTGATTTCCATTGATAATGTTTGTGTGATTTTGTTGTCAGCACTGTTATGACCCTCGTATGTAAGCACTTCAGCACCCTGGATAGCTCCAGCCCGCTGTGCTCTCTCCCTTCCAGTCAGCCTTTTTCAGCAGCATGGAGAGAGGCACGCTGAACTGCTGCACCAGCTGCACCAGCTGCACCAGCTGCAGCTGATCAGCACTCAGCCACCAAACCTTTTTAAGGAAGAGCTTCTCCAGACAACAGGGGACATATTTAGTGAGTTTTCAGAGCTCTATCGACTCGTCTTCGGCTAAAAAATACTACAAACAAATCAAATGACCTTTCTGGTGTTATAGGAGACTAACTGCTGCAGACCTCTCTCCTATCCCAAAGCCCTCACAGGCAGCCCAGGCATGAAGCTTAAACCACCCTGTGTTGGTTGGACTATCAGATAAGCAGCAGAGGAGACATTATATCAAGTCATCATGTTGTTATCTAAATGAGTAAAAATAAACAGAAGGTAGGAAAAGATGAAGAAATTTACTGATTCTGACTAACGCTGACAGTGTTATCACGCTGGAGTCGTGAAGAGTATAAACGTGAAAAATCAGTCAAAGCACAATTATTTCAAATAACAGCATCCTGGTTATTCCATCTGACAGCCACACTAACTTGAATACTTTTTTCTGACCCATCAGTTAAATCCTTTTTACATAAAAACAGGTATAAACTCAACTTAATGTCCTACAAGACAAAATTAGAACAGAAAAAAAAAAAATCAGAAGTGTTGGGGTTGGGGGGGGTATCTGCAGCTCATTGAAGGCAGACATTGTCATTCTGACCTCAGCTTTAGATTTCTCTTTTATTTTTGCGTTAATAAAAGGGGTTTGATTATGATTGCATGTTTTGGGACCTCGACTAGAAATCAGTCGGACATTTGAATAATAAGTTTGAGCTTCCCAGTAGCGCTCTTGTACTGGAGTGTGGCTTCTGCCAGACCCGCCATGACGCTGGAGTGTAATCAGTGTTGATGTGCTGCAGGTGTGGCTGGCTGAGACTCAGCACTATCTCAAGGTAGCAGAAACACTTCCATGGACAAGGTACACCACCTGGGGAAAGGAGATAGAAAGGTCAAAATGGAAAAAGGGATGAGGAAATAAAGGATGGAATGTGGGAGACTTCCTAGAACCCTGTAACCATGAATTATTAAAAACCTCAGTCTGATACAGGAGACAGCTGTAGTCCAGATCAGAAAGATCTATGGTTAAATCAGAGGGCTCCATCAGGAGGCTAAGCACAATTAAAACAGCAAAATGAGGATCCTCTTAGCTAACGGCACATCTGGCTAAAACAAACCTAAACCGGATCATCTGGAGCGGACTGAACAAACAGTACCGCAGCCCTGAGAGGTGAAACGTAAACATTCTCAGAATGTATAAAATCACCATCATCTGTTCTATGATTTCATTATTTGGCAGCTGGGATGTGAGCAGCAGAGCGGCTCCCTCCTCCCTCTGAAGACGCCAACACCGAACAAGTAGAGGTGGTGATGAGCTCTGCAGTGTTTCGCTGTTTTGGCCCGCGTTTCCACGGCAACCGTGGCCAGCAGTCACATCATAGTGAGTGATGACCTGAGTGATTTTGTTGTTTATTTAAGTACAGTATTTAATTTGCTTGATTACTCACAAAATGAGCAGAAACTGGAATGTTATGGCTGCAGGCGATCCGAGCTAGTTGAAAAATGAAAATATGAAAATAGCGTTTATGATGACAACACTCTAATCACCGCTTCCTGATTCGCTTAATTGTGCAAATTTCAGATTTAACTGTGCGTGTCCTCACGGGAAAATGAATCACCTGTAGGATAAGTTAGCTAGATGAATGGCTCTGATGGCGGGCTGTGAGGGTTAATGCTGTTTTGCATGAGGCCAAGAGAACAAGTGGTCTGCCTGAAAAGCTTTTGTGTTGCCACATTAACAATACGGTTTCATCAGATGCGCTGAAGCTGACATGTATTATCAGGAGTCTGGAAATGAGCTGCGGCTGGTTTTCAGATCAGTTACTTCAAATTAAACTAATGCAGTTTTAATATTTGCCCTTCATTATCTCCAAGAAGGCCTTGTTAATGAAGTTAATCTTTTTATCTGAGAGTAAATTTTCCTTTTTTGGCTGCTCTGGTGTGAAAACATTCACTAAGAGGTTCAGGATTGCAAGGAATCAGAATCAAGTTTCTCAGGACAAAATCTTCTACCAGATGAAATCTTGAGTCACGCTGCGTTTGCTGCACCTTAAAAGTCCAAACCATTTTGTTCTTTCACCTGGTGTTTTCATTTCTCTCAACGTCCTCACCTGTATATTACCGTGACCTCCGTCTGTTATGTTAAAATATGTTCCCTGTCAAAAACCGTGTCCCCATCTGTCTAAGAATGTGTATATAGTAGCTGCTTCTTTAATTATTGCCACCTTTTATAATAATTATTTTATCATGAGTACATTATTACTTCCTATATTTGCTTATCTCTTATTTTTTATCTTTCTTTTTGCACCAAATACTGCAGCAATTTCCTAATGTTGTGATTTCTCACACATATGGCAATTAAACCCTTCTGATTCTGATTCCTCTGATAAAATGTACGAATTGTGACTTAATTGAATAAAAATCTCAGAATCTGTCTGCTGTATTTATTGGAAGTACTCATGAGCTCATTTTTCTACTGAACACACGAGACAATCTTTATTAATGAAGCTCTGCAAAAAATAAAAAATAAAGGAAATCAAATTATTGAGCCTTTCCTTTTGGGAATTTTCTTCTCAATTAATTTCTCAACACATCTCAACATAACACTGTAATTATGAGTGCCTGCTGGTGGTTGTTTCTAGTTCCAGTTTTAAGCCCCACCCCCTTCATGTAACTAAGTAGAACCTTGTGCTGAATAAACATAAAAATACACGTCAGATCATCTTTTTCCAAGTGATGACTTTTGTTGATTTCTGTAGTTTTTCTGTTGTGTGTCATTTTTCTCATTCTTAAATATATCTAACTGTTTGAATGGAAGAAGGGCAGAACCATCTGGTCCATGGTTTTGGTTAAACTTTTAAATTCTATAATTCAAAGAAACTTTGCAGACTCAAACAGATGCATTTGTGTCTTTTTTATCCATATGTACTGTATTACAGCAGGAGGGACAAGCATACATGTAGCATTTTTCTGGTAACCCTCAGCACAACTTCCCCTGAACTCTACACTACACCTCTATATATATTAGCAGTGCTCTGCTGCCAACTAGTGTTCAGTTCAGTACACAACATTTACAATGCATTTTTTTGGCCCTGCTTCCCAACAGTCCGTTTTGTTTTGGACCATACACACCTACCTATGGACTCTCATGCCTACCTACTAGTGGTGGCCTCTCATCGGCGAGGGTAGAATCAGTAGCAGCAAGTTTCCTTCCTACTTGGAAATGACCTGGTAGAGTCGACTGGCGGGACTTGTGGTTAGCTGATTGGTTGTAACTCATTAGCAAATGATGTCAGCAGATGTTGCCAAACAGTCAGCATTTGTAAAACTGGATGAGTTGCTGTTGAAGCAGAATGGAAGGACAATAAAGGATGGTTGATGCTGCTTAAAAATCGCTGTTTCTAAACTCCCAAAGCTGTAAAATGCCATGGAATTTTCTCCACATCTGAATTTGTAGAGTGCCAAAAAAAACATGCTTAAACAACGGCATACTTTGACAGAATAAAACTTTTGTAATGTTATTAATGTCCGCAGACGGCTTTTAGCACTAATCAGTGACGTTACTTCCTGCCGAAAAAGATGCTGACGTCTTAGCAAAGTTCTGAATAACACGATTTTGTACAGAGACACAACAGCTGAGAGGACTGAGCCAACATAATTTTCCCTGTCACGTTCCCCCATCCCAGAATTTCCCCGGAACTCCTTTTGTGGAATCGCTGCCATTAAGAAAAGTTTTGATGTCATCAAGCAGGAACCTGACATTTCCTGTCACAGCTCCAGTAATTTACCCCACGGACCTCAGACATCTGCTTGTGGATGAAATAAGTCAAGAAGTAAATATTAATAAATAAATCAGACAGAGTGGAGTTAAAGGTGCTGGAAGTGCATTTCTATTAAGGGCTGTCAGCGCTATTTGAATTATCCTAACATAAAAAGGGAGCAGCAGAGCGAGGCCTGCCTCGCTGTGTATTTATAGACTGACTTTTACATCCAGCACAAGCAGAGCTAAGTGATGGAAGTTCGCTGACGGTCGTATGTTTTAAAAATGATGAATCACAAATGGAAGAATTAGAGCTGCTGGAGTTGAATAGAAAAAAAAGAGCTTTCCTCTTACTTTTACCAATTAAAGCATACCTCCAGCTACAACTTAATTATGTAGCTTGTAAAGGTAAAAGTTGTCGCTGAAAAGTTTGACCATGAAAAGCCTTTCAGCCCAGCAGCAGAACACTTTGATCCTGAGAAAGTTCTGCACATGAGGCTCATTAATGCATTTTGTTTGCTTTGGCTCAGCAGGAACACCAGGAAAACAGTAGAAACTAAAAAAGTTACTGCAGCTTTTTTAAATTATGACGGGACAGAAGTAGTGTTTCACTTAAGGGTGAATCTGAAGAGGTGAAAGAGTCACTGTGTGCTTTTGAACATCTCCCTGCAGAGCTCATTGCCGTCATGCGTAATCCCCCCATGCATCTGTATAATCCTGCCTCTGTGCTTCGTGCACGAAACTGATAAATCAGAACAAACTTCAGCTGCAGTCAGACATTTAAATCACAGTGCAGGTGTTGCCCAATTGTCTCCATGACTTTCTCATGACCCCAGGTTGTTCAAGCTGATTAGCCACTTAACCCAAAGTCAAGAAGGAACCCGGGAACAAAAGGCAGCTGCACAAAAAGGTCAGAAATATTGTGTTTCAAGTTAATTGACTTAATTTGACTTTCATTGTTCCCTTCTTGCCTCTTTCCTCTGAGGCATTTAGTCAGGAGATGCATGCATGGGTGCTGCATTTTAATCAGCAGGAGCTTGTGGGAAATGTGAACACAAGCCGTCTGCAGGAGTAATGGTGGCTTCAAAATAATCACGACTAGCAGGAAATTTGCATGAAAAATAGTCATTTTTCCATTCAATTATTCTGAACATTGTGTGTGTTAGAGAGAAAGGTGGAAATGGAAACATCTGAACGGGCTTTGTCATGCAGAGGATCAAAGAACCTCAAATTACCTTTGGAGAAAATTTAATACCAGCTCCTCGGTTTATTTCCCACCTTATCCTAAAGCCTTCTGTCCACCGGACGTGAAAGTGGCGTGTAACGTAATAGTGGTGTTTTTCCCACGAGCTCCCTCTCAACCGGGAGCACTTCAGACGTGCAATGGGAATGAAAACGTTCCCCACCACTGGTCCTGCAAAGTCACAAAATCACGGGAGAATTGCAAAACCAGGCGTGATTTCAGAAGTCTGTATCCAAAAAGGTCTGTGGCTTATTTTCTGTTCTGTTTACATCGGCTACGGGGGTTTCACAGGAAATGGCGTCTGTTTATCTGCACGTGACTTTTATTTTGAAAGTTTCTGGATGTTTTACACTGCTTTTGGGTTTGACTTCCTGTCTGGTCCGATCTAAACTGTGGAGTCTGATGTGTTTTGGAAGCGTAGCGCGTAAAAAATAGACTTGAAACATAATGATATTCGGTTCTGGGACGCGTCCAACATGTTGAACAGGAACTTGTCTACTATAATGGCGGCTAATTGCTGCAAAGTTCATTTCGCGTCCGGTGGGAAGAAGGGGTAAGAGTTCAAAAAAGGCAACTTGACTTTTTTCTCTTTAGCATCCTCCGTGGAGAAGTTGATGTTGTCTGTGTGGTGAGTAAAGTGCAGCTTGGATTTTGACCATGTGCCATCCTCATATCTGAACCAGAAGTTTCCACTTCTTCAACGTAGGAGGCTGCCCACCACCTTATTACGGTGAAGGCGATGAGCGACTGACTCATACCAGGAAAGGTACTATTACGGGCAATTTAAACCTCAGAGGGTTTCCCAAAAGCAAAATGGTCACAGATCAAAGGCTTAAAAAAGGTTTTGGATGTTCTTCTAGTCATCCACTAGAGACTTGGAAATCTGAACATCAGAAGCCAAACGTTTCTTTGGAACTGAAATTATATTTTGTTTTTTTTAGTGAAGTAAACTCAAATGTATTGTAGTTATACTGCTCTAACACACCTCATTCAGTAAAAAGATTAGATATTTTCATTGTTACTCTGGTGGAATTGGCTTTGTGTCATATTTAAAAAAAATAAATACAAAAAAAAAAATTGGAGCGGTCCTGGACAACTATTCATTTGTGTAACAGTAATGTGATGTCTTTCTGACATGCCTGCTTAAAGCAGACTAAGGCATCACCTCAGTTTAGGGTTTGGTTTGCTGGTTTTTGGTAATGAGACTTTTGTTAATTATGTTTACCCGCCAGTTTAGTTTGTGTTTGCATTTGGTTACTTTTGTTAATAAAACATCTTGCCATGATTTTAACATCTGAACATGCCTCCGTTTATTGTTACCCAGACCACCTAGACGGTCTGGTGCGTAACACCAGGTACTGCCTGCATACTCTTGCCACATGAGGCCGGGCATTGTCGTGCATTAGGAGAAAACCAGGACCTACTGCATCAGCGTAGGGTCTGACAAAGGGTTCAAGGATTTCATCTGGATACCTTATGGCAGTCAGAGCACCATTTCCTAGGCAGTAGAGGTCTGTGCGTCCCTCCATGGATATGCCTCCCCAGACCATCACTGACCCACCACCAAACCTGTCGTGTTGAACGACGTTGCAGGCAGCATAACGTTCTCCTTGTCTTCTCCAGACTCTTTCACGTCTATCACAGGTGCTCAGGGTGAACCTGTTCTCGTCTGTAAAAAGTACAGGGCGCCAGTGGTGGACTTGCCAATTCTGGTGTTCTTGAGCAAATGCCAGTCGAGCTCTACGGTGCTGGGCAGTGAGCACAGGGCCCACTACAGGACGTCGGGCCCTCAGGCCATCTTCATGAAGTCTGTTCCTGATTGTTTGGGTAGAGACATTCACACCAGTGGCCCTCTGGAGGTCATTCTGTAGGGCACGAGCAGTGCTCAGCCTGTTCCGCCTTGCACAAAGGAGCAGGTATCGGTCCTGCTGATGGGTTGTGGACCTTCTACGGCCCTGTCCAGCTCTCCGAGAATAACCGCCAGTCTCCTGAAATCTCCTCCATGTTCTGGAGATTGTGCTGGGAGACACATTAAACCTTCTTGCTGCAGCACGTGTGGATGTGCCATCCTGGAGAAGTTGGACAACCTGTGCAACTTCTGTAGGGTTAAGGAATCGCCTCATGCTGCCAGTAGAGATAATTACTCAAGCCAAAACTAGCACGAGTGGAAAACCAGCCAAAAAAGATCAAGAGGGAGAAACTTGAAATGACCTCCACATGTTAAACCAGTCCTGTTTTGAGGGTTTTGTAATTGTTGCCACTTTAGTGCACCTGTCGTTAAGTCCATGAACACCAATACAGCTGAAAGTGATTAACAATGCCCTCAGCTGCTTAATCAACCAGAAAATTATCAGACAGGTTTCATTGATTTCATGCCAGGCCCAAAAAAAAAAAGTGTTCCTTTAATTTTTGTGAGCAGTGTATAAGTGAATTAACATGTCTACGTTTTAATAAAAGTATGATTTTCTGAGTTAAACTATTTGATTTAAGCTAAATTGCACATGGAAATTGAAAAGTTATTAAATTATCTTAATTATGTGTTTTAAAGTGCATTTATGTGCCCTTAAATAATTTAATTCAGCTGTTTCCCTTCAATAAACATTAAACAAATCAACATTTTATAATAGTTTTTAAGGAAAAGAGAAGTTATTTTTAACCAGTAATATAAATTTAAATTGTTTCCTTTTCTGTTGAGATGAGTCATTTAAAACACGTGTATTCAACACTTTTCAGAACTATTTTTTACAGTGTAAAATTCTTCCTGTTTGAAAAGAATCACTTGTTTCTATCAAAAGGTGTTTTCCACTGACAGCCCACCTGTTAAACGGGGTAAAGAAAGCAGAAGCTGAACAACGTGACCCTTCAGGGCAAAGAAAGAAAGTGGTCCACCAACTTTCTCATCTCAGGAGGGGAGGAGGAGGAAGAGAAAGATCGCCCCCCTGGGATATTCTCTTTGAAGTGACAACAAAAGGATGAAGCCTCCCAGGAGCCCTCACTGCACATATTCACTTAGTTTTCAGTCACAGTTCAGAGCGGATGCTCATATTTTGTCAAACGTCTTTTTGAAACCTTCTATGTTTCAAATAAATCAGATTTGTAAACTTCAATTGGGTCATGATGGACAATCAAAATGTAATAAATCCCTCATCAAAGACGAATAGATTGTTATTTCTGTCTATGAAAACCTGCCAGACATGATCGAGGGTTGGGACAAGTTAATTTAGATGCAACCTAAAATTTTCTGAAGTCATTTTCTGCACGATCTTTCTTTCTAAAAGCCCAGCTGCTCCAACAATCCCTTCCAAACACAGATTTGACACATCAGCTGCATCTGCTGCTGAGCAATAAGGGCTTTGGCTCCGACAGTCCCGACTCTTATCTGAAGTGCAGCTGTAAATGGTCGGAGTGCGCTTCTGCAGGAATAATGATGGGCTGCTGTGCCGCAGTGAAAATAAAGTCTTAATGCATCCTGAATGCACCTCAGAGACATGAAAAATATTGTCAAAGGTGACATCAAAACCTGAGGGAAGAAAGAAAAATGAGCTGGTGTTGTGACATTTTTCCCTTCTGCTACAGCCGTTATTTAAAATCTGTGTTCGTCATCAGCTGAGACACATAAAGCCTCGACATGAATGAATTCAGACAATTTCTGGTTCATGAGTCTGAATCCTGAATAAAATTGTTTGAAAGCAAATTATCAACTCGTTTAGACTAAAAGATGCTGGCGTTTTTCTTACAGAAGATAACTTAAATCCCAGCCTGATTAACCGCCTGGTGCTGCTGCGATGCTAACCATTCTCCGATGAACTACTTTAGCTCAGTGGGAAACCTGAAATAATGAAAAGAGCTGCTTGGTCACACAGATATCCATTTTTCATAATCTGCAAAGTTTTTACACTCTTATTTTTTTATTTGAGAAATGGTATCAAATGGCTTTTTAAATGAATTCCCTCACAAGTCACAATTATCCCGTCCAGTCTAGCCGTAGCTCTCCCTGAATCTCTACGTTTAACTCGATCACTTTGTCCTCGTTGCATAATCTGTGTACCAACAAACAGATGAAAATGTATGAGAAATACGACTCAAATCAGTACATCATGGCCTCTTTGGCGGTCGCCCAATCCACTAAGCCCCATTCCCTAGTGGCAGGCATGTCCAATGTGCGGCCCTGGGAGTAGAATAGTAAATTAGTCTCTCCAGCAGGCTGCTGATGCAGATAGAAACTGTTAAACATTTTATTCTGCAGTAAATATTAGACATTTTTTCATGTTTTTTTATTTTTTGGTTGGGGTTTAAAAACCCCTCCATTGATTATCCTCTCAGGGTACCATGTGTTGCTTTTGCATGTGTCCCAGGCACATCGTTTAACCATTTTAGCATCTTATAACACAAATAAAGCCCCCAAAACCACAAAGGTATTGCAGATCCTAATGCTTCTGTGTGGAGAAAGACAGAACGAGTGTCCAAGTCTGTTTATTTCTGGGGACATGGTAGTTGAATGCTATTGGTTTGTTTGCATTTGGGAGCTGGAGCTGAGTGGGACTGAGCTACAGGTCAATTAGGACTTCCACCGGTCCCTGGAACATGTTTTCAGCTAAAAGTGAAGCAGCTGAGATGATTATCAGCACCTCCAAGTCTGAGGAGGTGGTCCTCAACTGTAAAAAGGGTGGATTGTCAATTCTGGCTTAGGGAAGAGGGCACTGCCCCTGATGGAGAAGTATCCTGAGATCATGTTTGCAAGCCAGCAGAGTGATTGATAGTGAGATCAGGGCAACTGCTGTGAGGTGGATTAACCTACGTTCCAACCCTCACCTATGCTCAGGAGCTTATGAACAAGAAAATAATGTGAGTGTGAGTGCAGGAGGCTGAAATGATGGATTGCATTAATGGTCTGATGTTGTTTAGAGCTACATGCTACGTTTTTAGCTCTCTAAGACAATCCAAAACAGAGTTCAAGCATTTAGAGAATTCATCCAGTTTCCTTTTCCCTGAAAGTTCCTACAGATTCTTCGCTTCTCTCATTCTCCCATTTATAGAGTAAAAACAATAATACTCCACCATTGGGCTGACATCTGTGTTGAATGCTGATAAACCTCTCTGCAAAATTAGAATTCACTTGAAGTCACATATTGTCCGTTCTCCTTTAATCAGAACTATGTAATCCTTCTGACCTCCTTAGGGCTTCGCTTCCTAATCCTGGTCCTGGGAACCCCCTGCTGTACAAGTGTTTCTCTGCTCTAACACGCCTCATTCAAATGCACGGCTCTGCTCATTAGCTCGTCATCAGGCTGGCAGACGTCTGATAATGACTGGTGCGTTTGAATCAGGTGCTGGGAACGTAGGAAACAAGCAGAGCTGGGAGTCACCTGCAGGATTGGGGAATGCAGCAGAGAGGGTTGAGATGAACATCACAAGAGAGTTCTTAAACATATAATTTGCAGCATAGTATCATGCAATTATCATTCATTAATATAGAAATGTTATTCATAGCCATTTTAACACACTCACATTGCACTTTCACAGGTGTTTTCATTTATATCGCCATGAATCGCTGGAATAAATCATCTTAATTCCAATTCACAGCTTCTAAAAAGCATCCAGAGAGAAGATCTCTAATTACACTCAAACGTTAATGAAACAGGTGGATTAAAGTGTTTTATAATAGATTTTGTATTTATTTGCTATTAAATTGATAGTTCATGCTTAAGTCATACTTATTTTTTAATATCTTACCTGATGAGTTTAATTCAAACCAAAAACACAAGCTAACCCTAACCCTAACCCTAACCCTAACACCAAAACATGGGTTGCTTTGATCTTGAAACTATTCTAAATTCTGCAAACACATTTTCAAAAACCTGTACACTTATTTTTCTGGGACAAATATCATGATATTCCTGCTTTAAGTGCCCTAGGCTAAGCTTGAAGTATAGGCTCTGCTCTCATTAGCCGTTAGCACGTCAAGCTACTCATTTATCCTTTCAATCCTTTGAAAAAATACCTAAAACAAGAAAAATATTATTTCATGATTCTTCTCCCCACTCTCAACTCCTGGAGAGCCTTTGTATGAATTTATATCACATTTTTAATTGGTTTGTGGCTAATTTCCTCATTTTTAACATGTTTTCACAAGTGAGACATTCTGGTTTTCCTTCATTCATTTGGTATCCTGATGTTTTATTTCTTTGTTTCTGCCACTAAATTAAGTGTAAACTTCAAAAAGTGGTTGTGTTTAATCCATCACACCAAATAAAGCCACAAATCCCATTTTCACAGCGGTCTCACAATGGAGTAATTAATCTGTTTGCAAAGGAGCCGACCAGCTGAGAGCCGAGATTTCAGATAACTGATGATTCTAACGCTGACTTTCGAACTTCTGCCTGCAAAGTAAATCATCTAAAAGAAAAATGTGTTTATTTTGATGGAAATTGTGGAAAAAATATGTGTAGTTAAACCAATCTCTTGGTGCATCTGATATCTTAGAAATAAACTAAAATAAAATAACCCCAAGAAGCTGAAGCGTGTCCAGATTATTTAGAGAGCAAACGTCCTTTTCCTTAAAGAGCATCTGGCGCATACTTGACACCATTTCAGTCAATCAGCTTCACTATTTTTTAATGAGTCTAGCTTTTACGTCACTGAGTGGTCCAAAAATCACCATGACAACTATAAGGTGATCTCTCTCCTCCTAAAGGTTACGCTAACTACCTCTTTTAATACACAAAGAAACCAGTTGAGGTGCAAAGAATCTGTGTGTGATTATGACCAGATGAAAATGTTATAAAAGTAACGACTGATGAAGATCCCCATTTTTGAGAACATATCCTCTTGTTGGATGTGAAAAATTAAATATGGGGTCTTGAAATGACATAAAAAGTAAAATAAATATGTGAAAATTTTAAATTAATATTTGACATATTGTTAATTGCGATTGCACGTCTGTTTTACTGTGGTTTTTATTTTGTTTGGAAACAGACAAAGTAAACACACAAATGTAAAGTGATAGAAGCCAAAATAGCATGAGCTCCCCCTAGTGGCTGGCTGCAGTAAAACATTTAAGTCCCGCCCCCTTCATGTGAATGAATGGAATATTGTCCTGACTAAAAGTCCAGATGGTGTTCCAGGAAGGGTGTTACGTGGAGCTGGCTGAGGTCTTCACAGTCATCTTCAACATGTTGCTGTCCCAGTGCTCTGTCCCCACCTGTCTATAAAGCTCCACAACAGTACCGACACCCAAACAGTCCACAATAACGTGCCACGCTAACATTTTAGTATTCGGAGATCTGAAGTGGACGCCATTTACTACGGTTTACTTGTGGGACGTAAAGGAACTTGGATTCTGAGAGAAGGAGCTTGTACTTCTAATTTTCTCTTCTTGCAAAATTCACTGAAAAGTGATTCACAGATGTCCACTTGTAGATAGAGATCTTTCACATTCAGCAAAGGGAAACCAGGGCCTTTTAGGAGCTTTATTGTGAAATTGGACCTATGTACATTGAGCTACAAACAGCCACTGGATCTTTCTGGCAGCAGCCGACAGTTTTATAATATCAGCTTGGAACAGAAGGCTGAAGTCGACCAGGCTGAGACGGAGATTTAATGTAAATCGCTGGGGTTTCTGTGAGAGAAAGAAGGCCAGATGGGTGGATTTCTGTCAGCAGTTTGCACGTCTGTGTCCCAAAACTCACAAAAACAACAGAAGCATTTTTATGGCATGACAATTCAGACAAATCTGTGGTGTTAATATCCTCTGGTCTCATTCCTGTCATTTCAGATGCTTTTCAGCCCAACAGAGACAGAAGATGTTTCTATGATTGGTCACCGCGGCGTTTACACGTCCTCCAGTGGGCATGACACACTTGTCTCTATTCTCGACGATGACGAACAAACCCAAACAGCACGTCCCACTCGGCCACACGTGGAATCAGTCGGAGGGCAGAGGTGGCCTCCTGACAGCAGACATTACTCTTGCTAATAAGCCTTGTCAAAGCGGAACACACCACACATCCATCAGCCAATAACAAAATAGTTTCACACACCAAGGACGCTGCCATTTAATCACAGCGAGGCTAAATAAATCGTCTTTTAAACGAGTCGTTTCTACCGGTCACTGCTTGATTCTCAGGTCAATCAGGAGAAGTCCTGTGATTTCTTTTAAAGCGTGAGCTTTTCCTTTCACGAGTCCCTCGAGTAAACATCTAAATCATTCTAAGATGATGTGCTGCCTGCAGGGAGAGAGGTCCAGCCTTCTGTCACAAGGGATTAACTGATTTGATGAAACCACTGGAGTATTTTATACAATCGCAAAAGAGAGATTTTCTTTGTAACTTGGTCAGAAAAAAAGATTTTTTTATGTTGATGTGATTTAAGAAAACATAATTGTCTTAGTTCAATAATCTGGATTTTTCTAACATCCAGGAGAACTTTGACAATTATAAAATCAAAGAAAATTTCCTCCTCAAAGCAATAAATGGTGGGCATATTGTTAAAAATATGGCAATTTCTGCCAATTAATCTGTTAAAAATGAATTTATTAACCATTTAAAGCCTGAAATATTAAACATTTTTATAATGTAATGTTTAAAGTGGAATTATTTATTAGCTAATCACACTTATATAATAACTAGTTTTATTTTATAATGTATATAACAGTAATAATGAAATAAAATTGGCTCTTACCACCTGGCGGAGACAGGGTACCGCGGCTTCGCCTCCGTCAGGGCAGCTGTAGCTACAATGTAGCTCATCACCACCAGGGTGTGAATGTATGGGTGAATGACTGATTGTATTGTAAAGCTCCTTGGGGGGTTCTGGGACTCTGTAAGGTGCTATATCAAATACAGGCCATTTACCATAATACTCCATCTGCAGGGACAAGAGTTGACTCTTCATCCCTCTCTCTTAAAGGTGCATGATGTAAGAATAGAGTACGAATGGCATCCTGTGGTCAAATTTGGATGCTGCAATCCATTTTCAAAAGCAGTGACTTTCTCGCTCTTGTTTAGTGAGTTTGACGACTGTTGCCATTTACGACTGAACGCCAGATGAAGATTCAAATGATGAGTGAAGACGAGTCATACACAGTAAGTTAAGCAGATAAAAACATTTAAAAAGTAGCTTGAGACCTTTGCAGAGCGGACTATTTAGCATTGTTAGCTCAACGTTAGCCTCTAGCCTTCTTTACTCCATATTAGAGTAAAACAAAAAGATGCCGTGGCTTCTTAGGGGTACAAGAAATAACTTCTGGGTCGCTCCTGTTTACTGGCTTCAGTTCTTTAAACAACCCTGGAGCGTTTTGCCGACCAGTGTTGAATAACAAATGCCGGCGCTGCAGCGTTAGCTCGGTGCAGACTTGGCAACCCCTCGGAAATCTGTTTGAATGTAACCTTCTTCGAACGTGATTAAGACATTAGACTGTTTTGTGATCATTTCACTGTGAAATTTGTACTTTTTGCACCTTTGATGGTTTAGATAAAAAAGTCAGACTCATCAAGGCGTCATGTATAATTCACATCTCCTGGGATGTTTTCATGCATAAAACAACAAGCTGATACATTTCCATCTCCGTTTTGCTAGCCCTGGACTGTGACTGGGCTACAATTCGTCTGTGGTGAAGCCGTCGTGATAAATGTTGCCTCGAGCATGACGGCTGTTATTTAAGCAGATATTAAATTGCAAACATCAGCTTCGGTTTGGGAATTCATGTGCTGTCAGAGAACAATAATTGTGCCCATATTTCATCCCCAGACAGAAGAGCAAATCATTTCGTCAGAAGCAAACATCGATAGGATTCTCGTGTTGTTCTTGCTCCAGCATGGCTCAGAGACTGGATCCATTCATGCCTTCATCTGAGAGCAGCTGACTTCTGCATGCCCAGCCTATTTATTTTATAAATTAGTGATGGCGTTTTGATTTTCTTTTCTGGAGGAGTGAACGTAACGAGATTCTTATATGGTGCCAGGACCCAAACTGTGAATAATTTATGAGGATCAGTGTTATTACTCACCATCAACCAGCTTCATATTTCTTAAGACCTTTCTGGCCTGAGGTTTCTACAGGCTGCTCTTTAAGCTAATGGGGGTGACAACCAGCAAGTGCGTCGTAATAACAGTCATCAGTCTGACAGGCGGCTAGCTAATGGGAGCGTTAGTCCTCTTATGGGTACCTGGCCCACCAAACGTGTTCAAAACTACATGGCAGAGGCAATTATGGGACCTGCTATCATTTTATTCAAAGTAGAAAGAAAAATGTATCTAAATACGCTTCAGGGGGACAGTAACATGACACCTTAAATATAGCATGCTAACATCTGGCTGTCAGAGGGTTGTCTTCAGGCACTGAGCTCGTATATAAATTACCTTTACTGGATTTATATGTGGGGTTTCATGGTGGTGCAGTTGGTTGCTGGTTTGAATCCCAAGTTTGCATGTTCTCCCAATGCATGCATGGGTGTTCCCCAAGTGCTTTCTTCCCATGGACCAAAAACATGCATGAAGGTTGATTAGAGACTCCTAAATTTACCCTAGGTGTAAGTGTGAGTGTGGCCAGTTGTTTCTTTGAGTCCCTTTAAAGAACTGGCAACCTGTCCAGGGCGTCCCCCGCCTCTCGCCTGATGACTGCTGGCACCAGCTCCCTGTGGCCCTAGTGAGGGGATGGAGTGGTTTATAAACTGGATGGACTGGTATGTTGACTAAAGTGATGGGCAGCATATTGGTCCAAAGAGTCTGGGAAAAATAAGGAATTACTGGTAGTTTGGTTTGCTTTTACTGACATCAAAAACAACTTTTCACCTTTCAACCCATAAAATAACACAGAGACTTGTGACTGTCTCTGGGTGAACCACATTGACAATGAGATAATTAAACTTTATTGTCTTATAATGATGATGGTTTTCCGGGCACGTCCAACTGGGACGAGACCCAAGGTAAGACCCAGGACACGCTGGAGGGACTATGTTTCCTCGGATGGCCAGGGAACGCCTTGAGATCCCCCTGGAGGAGCTGGTGGCTGGGAAGGCTGGACCTCTCTGCTTAGGCCACTGCCCCTGCGACCCGACCCCAGATAAGCGGAAGAGGATGGATGGATGGATGGATGGATGGGTGGGTGGGTGGGTGGGTGGATGGATGGATGGGTGGGTGGGTGGGTGGATGGATGGATGGATGGATGTCTTATAATGAATAGGACGGGTTAAAGCAACTTACGCAGATATAAAAGAAAATCCTCCGAATTCCATGTAAACCATAGATGTGGATGGTGAATAGTAATGACCTGAACACATTTCCTGTTGGTAAATGTGATTTCCTACAACGGAAAACAAAAAAATCCTGCAAACGTCCTGATGTCAACACCTTCACAAGCCAAGGTTTTCACCCAGAGGCACCGCTTTTAAAGGTTGATGATGTCAAATGGACACAAGCCAGCAGGACACCTGTTCAAAAAGAATGGCATGCAGTCAGAATGCTTGTTTTGAAAACACACCTCCTATAAACTAATGAAAAACAATGAAACAACTCAAAAGTTGGGTGTATTTGGGCCAATATTCTCCTCCAGTATACCAGCTAAAAGTTCCCATGCAGGCCTTTAGAAATGATAGCTCCTCTCCTCATGATTAAGTGCTACACGATGTGTCATTTCTTTTTAAACGATTCCATCAATCAGCAGCTGGCGACGATCAGTCACACTGCTGGTTTAACAGTCTCTCCTGAGCCGAAGAGCTGCATCCTGCAATGTTTACTTTTGATGGTTTCTGGAACGGTTTCGTCACGCTGTCATCTTTACTATAAAGCCTCTCACACTAAATCAATTTAACTATTTAAGTCCCTTCAACTTATAATTAAGTTAGGATGAATCAGGATTAGAAGTTGCTGAAAATTTAACCATTTAAGTCCCTACAAGATACAAGAGCTTCTTAAAGAATGAACAGGTCTGTGTGGGCCAGAATTTGTACTTGTTTATAGGTGCTAGATACTTCTTTTTTCCATCATTATAATAATAAATAATTTTAAAATCATAAAATTAGATTTCCTGGACTTTTTATATTCTGTCTCTTACAATTGAATATGATGAAAATTACTGACCCCTCTCATCGTTTTAAGCAGGACAACTTGCACAATTGATGGCTGCCAAATACTTTTTTGACCCATCTAGTTCTGGATCTACCCTGGAATCTCTTCCCAGTGGGACATCTTTGGATTTCCTCCAAAGGAAGGCGACCAGGAGGCATCTTAACCAGATGTAACCACCTCAGCTGACCTAGAAGCTTAGAGCATAAAGGATGTGGACACAGCTCTTATCTGTCTTATCTAAACAATGAGAGAGTGATAGATTCATAAATGATTAATTTTCTACCAGTTTGGGTAGTCTAGCTGAAAGTTAATGCCACTTTACACCAAGCTGATAAGAGTTCAGACACATCTTCCAGGTTCACTCATTGATGACTGCAGGAGATGTTCTGCTGGAGCTGACCTCAGCCCAAACGGGTAACGCATAGATAAATGTATGGTTCTTTTATCCCACAGTTAGTGCTGAATCTCTAATGGACCTAAAATGTGTTTTCTACTCTACAGAAAGCTGGATAATTCAGAAAAACATGTAATCGTTGCACATGAAGCTCCCCGCTGATTTGGAAAGCAGGAAACTTATGCTAACCACCACCACCAAGCTGCTCATGCAACACAGACATCGCAGCTACTGGGTGGTGCATCATCTTTGATTTTGTCTTGTTGTTTAGATATTATTCATTTCTGAGCACTTTGATGTGTTCACCAACCAACTGAAAACTCCTGTTTTCTTGACTTAAAATGACATAATCCTCTATTATCAAGATGATGATCACTTTTTATTCAGACATCCTCATATTATTTTGAAGTTTGTTAGTATTTTTTAATAAATGTTCCACACCTGCTGTGTTAGGGTTAGGGTTAGGGTTAGGGTTGCTGTGTAAGGTAGTGGGATTCCCACTCAAAGGGTTAAAACTTTCCAAATTCTAACTAATAAAATCAAGTTTTCCATACAAAACAAATGATCAACACACCACCAGTGTTGTAGTTTTGTTTGTGCTGCCCTGCTAATGTAAAATGGATTTTCTGCCTTTGAAGCTGAACCATGACAAAATAGGAAATTATTTCGGCTTTCAAAAATCTGAATTATTCAAAGCCTGACTGATTTGCTCACTGCTGATTTGATTGGAAATTGATTCTCCTGACAAATATCTCAATCAATAGCTCATTATTTGATGATCCATCAGCTGCCGACACACACAAACATGCTTCTAAGAAGAAATACTTTTTTAGTTTTGAGGTCAGCAAAAAAAATCAACTATTTCTTGTTTGCTTGCGCTTACTTTAGATTTACTTCTACGACGAAACAGCAGCTAACAACCATCCCAGATCCACCAAGTAAGCTCTTGTGTGAAGTTAGAGCAATTCTTCACTCAGCACAACAAATGAGAACGGACCAGATCGATACGCGGTGTTCTGGCTTTTCTTCTCCTCCAGTTTAATTACACCCTGCCCCCCCACGCCGCCCTGCCTTTGGGGCCACAGGATTATAGTCGGCTTCTATCAATTAAGTCATGCAGCTCATCTGGATGTGATCGGAGCTGACATCCTCGGTGGTTTGCCCTTTATCTCCCACAAGTGGAAAAAATTAAAAAGGAAACCACTGCGATGCCAGATGAAAGCAAAAGATTTATAAAAGATTTTATTGGTGAGGTATTGAAGCTGAGGACCTTTTTACACACAGCCACCTCCTATGGGGTGTAGTTAGTGGCTTGATAAAAGGTTAAACTGAAGCTCGCGTCTACCTCACCTGACGGGTTAATTTCAACCAAACTTTCTGACATTTTGCTTTTTAAGACATACGTTAAAGATAAACTCTCTCTAGGTGCTTTTAGATTTAATGTAAAATGTTAACTTTAGCTGAAACAGCTTTAAGGTTCTCATTGGGAAAGTTCAATGGGTTAAAAAGTCAACTGTCTAGAGTCAATAAGTGTGTTTCTAGCAGGAACAAAGCAAAAAATCTGAAATAATCTATTTGCAGATGTCTCCTGTTTTATATTATTATTATTATTTGCTGTTTTCTGTTCATTTTTAAATGATTTTAGTAACATTTTCAGAATCCAAGGCTGCCATTTGTCACCAATTCTGCTCATAACTTTTATGGACAGGATTGCAGCCAAGGTGGTGAGTGGATCTGTTGGTGGCCTAAGGATCAGGTCTCTGCTTTTTGCAGATGATGTGGTCCTGTTGGCTTCATCAGAACGTGATCTCCAGCTTTCGCTGGAGCGGTTTGCAGCCGAGTGTGAAGCAGCTGGGATGAGAATCAGCTCCAAATCTGAGACCATGGTCTTGAGACGGAAAAGGGTAGAATGCCTTCTCCAGGTCAGGGATGAGGTCCTGCCCCAAGTGGAGGAGTTTAAGTATTTCGAGGTTTTGTTCATGAGTGACGGAAAGATGAAGCGTGAGATCAATAGGTGGATTGGTGCTGCGTCTGCAGTGATGCGGGCATTGAACCAGCCTGTCGTGGTGAAGAGAGAGCTGAGCTGGAAGGCAAAGCTCTCGACTTAACAATAGATCTAAGTTCCTACCTTCACTTATGGTCACGAGCTTTTGGTAGTGACCGTGTGCAGTCAGCTTTAGAGATAGGCGAGAAGCTCGGTCACCTGGGACTCCGGGAGGGGCTCATAGTAGACCTGCTGCTCCTCCACGTCGAGAGGAGCCAGTTGAGGTGGCTCGAGCATCTAGTTAGGATGCCTCCTGGACGCCTCCCTGGTGAGGTTTTCTGGGCACGTCCAACCGAGAGGAGACCCAAAGGAAGACCCAGGACACGCTGGAGGGATTATGTCTCACGGCTGGCCAGGGAACGCCTTGGGATTCCCCCGGAGGAGCTGGTCCAAGAGTCTAGGGAGAGGGAAGTCTGAGCCTCTCTGCTGAGGGTGCTGCCCCCTCGACCTGACCACAGATAAGCAGAAGAGAATGAATGAATGGATGAATACATTTTCAGAATTGCTGCGCATCCATCTACAACCGATCAACTTTTAAAATCAGTCAAATTCAAGATGGCCGCCACCGCTACTGACTTTATAGAACACACAAGTGACTCTAACCCAGTCAGTTTCACAAATAGTAAGCTACACTTGGATGTGGCTGCAGCTGTGAGGCATTCAGAACACATTAAACGCTTGTGTGAGATTTATTTGCTTTAAACTTTGGCATCAAATCAACCATCTGCCTTTGGACTCACCTCCTTTCTTTTTTAGAAAATAACAAAATTGAACCAAATCCAAGATTAATGTATGCTAACTAGGTTTCATGTAGTAGAAGCTGAACGTCATTTGGCATCTAAATACTGAGCATAGACCGTTGCTTTTCTTTGCTGCAGAGGCATCAGATTACAGCGGAGCTTATTTGCTGAAAACACCTGCTGTTGCATGAAAAAGCAACATAACAACTCATGGTGTGCTGTGTCTTATAATGTATTTTTTATTTGTGATTCATGCTTGTGTGCAACGGCTATTGTTGAGAACCTTGAAAATTGACATAAAAAAACCTTGAAAAGCCTAAAATGATTAGAACTGACATGTGAAATGTAGCTGAAGTGGTGTGCTGTTTGTGAGCACAAAAGAGAACAAAATCAAATAAATTACTATTTAAAATCAAATAAATTACTATTTAAATGATTGTTCTGTTCTCAGAAATCCAGTCATGTCCTGGATCCCTTTTATTTTTTTACCTTACACGCGACTCCCAACGTGGGAGCAGTTCTCATCCTGCTTTGATTGTTCCGGACAAACCAATCAGCATAAATGTTTGACATTATTTTTATAAAAGGTGAAATTTTAAAAGGACAGAACATTTTTAAGTTACTCACACGCTCTTAGATTTTAATGATTGGACCAAACACAAAAGATTTTCTGCACTGTTTAAACAATTAAGATGAATTTTGGTATGTTAAACAAAATCAACAAAGAAATGTAAAGTTTTGAGAGGTTTTAAACAGGGATCTAGAAGATAATTATCATACAACAAAGAGGACAAACAGGGAAATGTGTGTAGAGGTAAATAATTATCAGAGAAATTCTACAAAAGGGTCTTTTACTTTGAAATTCACAAAAGAGCTTTTGTGTCTCGAGTGGAATTTGCTGAACTCTTCAAAACAAAATGTGACAAATTTAATATGATCAAAGCAGTTGCAATGAGCTGAAAAAACACGTGAGGACAAAAGTAACACAAAGTGTTACTTTAAAATCCTTCAACAAGAACCAGCACCAAGTTTCCCAACCTAAAGTCCAACACCTGTGCGGGTCCTGGGAATCTGACCCGTGGATAAAGAAACACGCAGAGTGGAGCACATAACAAAAGTTTTTTTATTGCAATAAATGACTTGACTGGATTTAACAAAGCAGCCTTGACTTGACACGGCATGACTTGACTTAACTCTACATGGCATGACCTGACACCCCATGAGTTGACTTGACGTAGGATGACTTGATGTGATATTGTTTGACTTGATTTGACTTGGCATAAACAGAAACATGCTGGTCTGCATGAGGGTTGAAGACTGCATGAGGCTTGTGGTCTTTTATGTCCATCCTTAGCTTGTTGGTCTGTAGACCACGCACCACTTCACTCCTCTAGAGGTGTCAGAGGCGTGGCTGCAGCAGCTTCAATCATGAGAACTCAGATGGATTAGACTCAGGTGAACCAGGCTATGGATGTCAGTCAACTAGGCAGTCCATCATTCTCCATCAAAGAAGATGCAAATGCGTCCTTTTTCTAAATCAACTTAAGTACCTCTATCTGCTCTTGACTCAAAGAAAAGCCCAAGTCTAATTAGTCCAAAGTTGATGCCAAAGCCATTTCAAATGAGCTGTCGCCGTCTTTGTTTTTTCAGTAACATCCCGCCCGCCAACAGGGTGCTGTGATTGGCCCACCAAACCAATGGAGCGTTGTGATTGGACAGCTACAATACTGGCCGGGGATGCAGAGGTTTCAATGGAGCGTCAGTAGACCGACATGCAGAGCAAAATCATTTTGCTTCAGCAAATGACGGTCTAGACTCTAGGCCAGGGGTCGGCAACCCAAAATGTTCAAAGAACCATATTGGACAAAAAAATAAAAATAAAAAAAAATCTGTCTGGAGCCGCAAAAAATGAAAAGCCTTATTTAAGCCTTATATGAAGGCAACACAGGTTGTAAGTGTATATTAGCTATATTAGCCTATTATCAAAATGACTACGTAGGCTACAAATACATAATCAGCATTCATGATTAAATGATTATTTTCCTGCAGCATCCTGGAGAGAACAACACACCACGTGACTCTGCTGTAGATATTTGGTGCTTTAAGTTTAACTTCCATTACAATATTAATCAGTGGTATTAATTTGATCATTTCTTCTTGAGCCCATCACAGCTCACATACCTGCATAACAGCGCTGTCTGATATCGATCACATCACACATCTCATCACAGGTAGTTGAGGACGCTGGAGCTGAATTAATGTCTCTGATTTGCTGATTGGTGACGTCGCCTGTCGTTTTAATGGTCCTTGTCTTTGTGGAGAGAGGAATGTCTTTAATTTTCTGGATTATCTCGGTTTTGTTATTGAAGTCTGAAATAGGTGCTCTGATATTTTGATGAATGAATCCTTCATGTAATCACCATCCGTGAACAGTTTCCCCTGCTTTTATCTCTCAGGTTGCAACAAAACTTGCAGCAGTAGTGAAGTTTGGAGATGTAATCCACTTCTTAAATCTACTTTTATAACCTGACACACGGGAGGCGGCAGCGGCAAAAGCCAGCGACGCCTCTGTTCCAGCAGGGCGAATAGCGAGTCTTCCGTTGTTTTGATTGGCCGTCAGACTGGAGGGAATTTTGGGTTATTAAAGCAGTTCAGGGTTGAAACAGCGGTAGATGTGAAGTCTCACAAGGTTTTGCTGGAGTTAAGTGAAGTCTTGTAAAGCTCTGGGACATCAGACACGGCAAATATTAACTTTTCCTCCATGTTTACCCAGAGATGTACTGAGAAGCATCCTGTCCCCTCATTGGTCAGTCAATGAAACCTCCGCTGATTGGTCTTTGTCCGAGCGACAGCGGTGAAAAGTTGAAGTTTTTCCAGGTAATCCTTCCGCGTCGACATAGAAAGCAAATAATTGGGTCCATTCTTTGAATCCTCTGTTCTCATCAGCTATCTTTCTCTTTTTCCCTTTGGGATCCACGGTCCTGACACACCCGCCGCTTTGTTTACATCCATCTGCCTGCACGGCGCCACCATATGAGCGCCGCGCTGAAACGTGTGTCGCAGGCTATGACGCAAATTTTTGTTGACAGAAATGTTCAAATTTAATATTTATTATGTGCATTTTTACAGCATTGGAAAACGTTAAGAATGTTTGTCCTCCTACAGAAATGACATTAAAATAAAAATATATCCCCCATCCATTTTCATACATTTGTGAAGAAGCTCCAGGGAGCCACTAGGGGTCGCTAAAAGAGCCGCATGCGGCTCCAGAGCTGCATGTTCCCGACCCCTGCTCTAGGCTAACATCTTCCCCTCGTAGCTGTGATTTTATTCTAAAATAAAGGGTGCAGCCCTTTCTTTGTAGGCCGTTTTTGCTCTAATGAGAGGCTTTCTTGTGATCTTTTCAAGTGGTTTTAACAATAGTTCTCCAGGTTTTAGGATTTCTGAAGGTTTGTTTTACAAAATGCTCTTTTATGCCAAACTGTTATTGTTTTTTACTGCTCTCTTTAATATTGTAGATGCATCAAACAAATTTGGAGCAGATCGCCAACAGTTATCTGTATGTACATCAGAGGAAATCATTCTTTGCTGCTGTGCTGTTGTAAACTGTTCAGCCTAAATGGATACAGCCTCTGAAACAAACTCTTAAAATTCCCTGAAACCATTTATGTAGTTTGTTATAACAGCCTTTAATCAGTCAAGAAGGAGCGAAGCTAACAAGCTACTGTGTAGCAGATGCACTAAACCCAGCTGTGATGGCAGAGACTCTGTTTAATGCTATTGGAGCTTTATTCACTGGTAAATTAACTTTAATGGTCTAATACTCACTTAAATAAACATTTTAAAAGCAACACATTTAAAAGCTGAAAAAAACTATTTCAACCAAATGTGTTGTTTTTTGTATTCCAGCTTAACTTTTTATTGATGATTTCATATCCCATTCCTCAGTGTTCAGGGCTTCTGCAAATGCAATATTCCTGCTCTGCGTTTATTTAGCTCTCATAACACAAACGTTCTTGTGAATAATAGAAAAAGCAGATGAAATATTAACAACACAATAAAAGTTCTTTATTGTTTTAATCTTAAATTACAATCTGAAAATATGAAGTTCCATGCAAGTGAATGAAAATGACATTATTATAGCCTTTTGGTCTCACATCCAGCTCGGCACTCTTATACCTTGTTGTTGTTTAAAAGTGACTTAATGAGTCTCTGTAAAAGTTAATTATTCTCTAGATTTTTTAATTATTTTTACGTCTCCCATTAAACCAGGAGCAGTAAAAACCACTGAAGCCTGTTCAACGCTCAGCTCCCTCCTGGATGATGCTGTAGTCTTAGCGCTCATTCAGCTTTGATGGCGTTTGGATCAGATCAGCTCCGACAGCTCCTCACACTCGCCCAGGTGTGCTGAATAATTACAGCCAGATTTGGCTCCTGGGCTTCATTTTACCGGCGTTTGGAAACTTCTGAAAGCTAGAGGTTTCCAAAATAATCGGGCAACAAGACTGAAGAAAATTTCGTGGCGATCAATCTAGAAGGAAGGCAGGTAATTAACTCCTCTCCTGGTGCCAGTCAGTGTGGTTTCACTCAGTAATTTAGCTAGTTACTGCTCCCAGGGAAACCCTGTATATGACAGACAACGGGATTATGTTTGGGTATTTTTTTAGAGCACCAAAAACAGCTTTCCTCATTAGACCACAGCTACATGTTCACCTGTTTGTCGTGTTTTCTACTCTGCAGTTTGAAGCTGGAGTCAGGAAGAAGTTGCAGCTGTTATTATAAGTTCATATGTTACAGAGGGAACGGTTTGCAGCTAAATCAGTGTTAACAAAACAAGATGCAAATAGATTGATTTTAAAAGCAACCTTGAAAAATGCTCTGCAAACAGAACGCGTGGTGTCCAAATACTTTAAATAATTCATTAAAGACACATTTATAAACTTTTGTAAGCACATTCTCCTTAAACTACTTCGGTTTGGAGGAATGAAAATCAATTCTGACCAGATTGATAGGCTAACAGCTAGTCTGAGCGAAGAACTGAAATCCAATTTTGAATTTTTTGGGTTAAAGTTCATGCAAATGTTTTGGAAACCTTAAAATACTGGTCGGTTTTCTAATATTCCAGCATAAATGCTATGACTTTCCTACAGGAAGTTATCCATCATGCTAGAAGTTAGCTTCTGCGGCTATTTGCACTTATAAAATAACCAAACCTGAAATCAAAGTAAAGGTTTACAAAATGACGCTTGCATTCACTGCCATGAAATTGTATGGATTACTTATTCTAAGAAGACACTTTGATGCTGGCCAGGTCTTCTCACTGATGCTGTTCGACAGCAACCTGCAAAAATATGAACTATTCATAATCTTTCATCAAAGATGTGACCTGTCCCTTCAAGACCTGGTGAAACCTTTATGTGTCTGAATGTCTCGGGTATTAAAAGTGATTCATTTCAGAGCCGTGACTATGACACCAATTTCTTTGAGGCGATTGTGCCTTAAGTCAGATTTTTGATGCCGTCTTTCAGAGATTTTTCTAGTTTTCTATGATTTGAGCGAGCATACTGATCTGAAACCAGTCATTAGATAAATGTTTAATTTGAGCCACCGTGCGAAAACTGAATCAGACTCTATTGATAAAAGCATAAATATTTATTTTCAGTGTAAATCCTTTCTCTGCTGACAGAAACTTTTCATTTATTTTTATTCATGCTGAGAACTTGGCACCAGAAGGGCCGTTGCTATTTTCACCAGTTTCAGACCATGAATATTTCTGGACACGTTTGTAGTGTTTTCCTGGACTAAATGCATGAGTTTTATCTTCCTGCACATGTTGTGAACAAGAGCCTGAAACAGGTGCTCCGTAGGCTGAAATCTTGGACGCTTTGATGCAAGTATGTCCTCCTCATCTGTTCAGCATTTTTAGCCTCTCTGTTTTTATTCCCTGCTCATTTTTCTTGAACATAAACTAGTTTATCTGTTTCAGGAGTTTGAACGTAGTTTCATCTCCTTTAACGACACGAAGGCATCATAATGGTCCGTACACGTCTTTAGAGCTAATTGGAAGGCCAGAGTCCACAGTACGATTAGCGACCTCCTTTTAAATATTGACTTGAAACAATTAACTTTGACTCTGAAATATATTCCTTTCTCAAACTAATCTCCCGCTCCCACTCGTCTCGAGGTCTCTGATTCCCTTTAAATGACTCCGGCACACACAAGGCGGCCGAGCTCTCGCTCACAGCTCAATCACGAGGTTATTCAGCCGGAGAGAGTCTGTGCAACAAGAGGATTTAGAAAGCAATAACTGCTCTGAACCTAAACGCCCATATGGGTCAATTTTTCATACCAGCTGACACGGGAGTCAGAAACAAAATATGTGCTGCTAAAAGGTTCTTTAATCAATTTATCTTTACTTAAAAATACCTTCATCTCTGATAAGTGAAAGGTTTTGATCCTAAAGGGTGAAAGAATGAAACCCACAAACTTTGTTGATGCTCATCAGACTGGAAAAGCGTCTGAAGCTCCACTAGTTCTGAATCAGACAGATTATCTATGACAGAACCGCCGTTAACTCGCCTCTGTGGGTTATTGACCAACAGGATCGATGCAAGAGGACGTCACAGGATATTTAAGGTGTTCAAGAATTCAAAACCTCGTTTTCCTTGTTGAATATTGGCAGCTTGGTGTGTCTGCTGTAGTCTGTGCTGTCTGTCTCCTACCTGCTCTGCTAATTAGTGAAGCTGTAATGGTCTCGGAGAAATGGTTTGTTCTAAGAGGAGCTGGTTTAACACGTCATTAGCTGAGATGCACCACCTTAAACTAGCCCGTCCCAACCCACTTCAACTTTGGCAATACATGTCATGACCCAGCTTTCACACCAACCACAGCTTGGTCACCAGCACGCTCATCTCCCACACCTGCTCCTGTTAATCAAGCTCATGCCACTCACCTGTTTCTTCAGAGAGGCTGTGACCAGGGTAGTTTGCTGAGGCAGAAAAACGTCTTATGGGCGTCCGGCCTGCCGTAGTCAAAGAAGAAGACGACGAAACCCCATGCCAGCTGTGTGTTGGCTGGAGGACTGCCTCTGCAGCAGTTTGGTCAGTTGCAGTGATTTGCAGCTTTGATGGCCTTGAATGGAGCTCGGTCCAGGTCTCAGCCTGACTTGCTGTGTAATGTCTGGTTGTCCTTGCACAGACTTGCTGAATAGGTGGGGCACGTTCTCTTGCATTGTGGGAGGTTTGCAGGACGAAAGCCGGGAGTTCTTTGGAGTTTTGGCTGACGCTGGAGTGACTTTGTTTAGCTTGGGCATATGACAGGTGCAGGGTGAGGGTTCTCATAGGCTTTCTGTGTGGTATCGGGGTGTACGATAGGCTGTGAGCTCAGATTTTGTTGTGAAGGGATGGCTGAGGCAGCAATACGCCTCTGGGGCAATGAAGAAGAAAAAAAAACCTTGTGAACTCGATTAAAAATGGCCACCACAGCTAATCAACATTAGCAAACACAAAAATTGTTTCAGCTCCATCAATATTACAGCTATCGAGCTAAAATTTGGTCTTCTAGTAGTTCAAAGTCCTTCCAATGACATGTATGGAGCACGTCTCATTCTGCAAGGTCTTTGCTTTAAAGTTTGGTACGAAAATGCTCAAAAACGGGTTTAGAATTTAAACAATTCACCGAGAGCTGTCCACGCCTTTCTTTGAGCACACTATATCAGACTTTTCTATTCTCACAATAAAATGCTGCAAGTAAACCTCAGGAGCGTTATTCAGACATGACACGAACATACCATATGAATCAGACCGTTTCTGAATACTGTTAATGGCATCCTGAATAAAATGAAGCTCGACACACTGATTCACCTTCAAAGACAAGAGCTGTTGCAAATTAATCATCCTACGAGCAAGGCACCAGAAACAAAGATTTCAAGTGGCAATTAGTCATCTACGATGTCATTAAGATCTTTGAGTTCTGCATCCCAATGATCAAAGTAGTACATGAAGAAAACAAACAAGGTTTTACGACTAAAACACAAAAACAAGATGACTCATAGTGACTCACAGGAGTAAAAAGCCATGACTCAATGATGTGACACAGGAGAGCAGCAGAGTGTTCAGGCAAGTAGCTCTGAAGTTATCTGAAATCCGCCTCATTGCTCATCACAAGGAGTTATTTCCACCCCGCCGCTGGAGCCTTCACTTCAAAAATGTTCCTTTCACGACTTGTGAGGAAGCTGGAAAAGTCATTCAAATACAGAAGTCTTTGAAATCTAAAAATGACAAGGCTTTGCTATTTTTGAATGAAAAAGTTGTTTGATTCCACTAAAAGAAGCGTATTAGTTCAAATCCTGTCTTTTTTATTTGTATATTTTAAATACAATCTATATTTAAGGTGTTTTTTATGAGTGTTTCTTCTTTTGTCATCAAACAACAAACAGGAAGCACAAGTCAGAGCGGGTAGCTGAGTTACCTGCTGTGAGGTGGACTTCCTGGACGATGCAGAAGAAGTTGTGAAATTTTAACACTTTTAAATCTTCGAGGTTCACATCAAATCACATCTGGCCTTAAAGGGTCCAGATGGAGTATTAGTATTAGTGTTTTCATCCAAAACCCGCCATATCCAGTCCTATGCATGTCTACTGCCCTCTGGTGGAGGATCTACAGGTGGTAAGGGCCAATTTTATTTTATAGCTGTTATATTGTTATACAATTACATAATGATTATTATACAAATACTATAAAAAGTTCAATTTAAAACTATTACATCTATTTTAAATTAATTAGTAATATTTCATATTACAGACTTTAAAGAGTTAACAGAAAATCTTAAAGTGTACTAAGATTCAGCAAACCTGAACTTTATTTTTCAGAAATACAGCAAAGTTTTGGATTTCATTCATTTCATGACTGATTGTTGTATTTTTGTTTAGATTTGTCTATATTTGTGAAAATTAAATTTTTTTTTAAATGTTCACATTTTAGTAATCCACTTTATAATGAGGCACTTCTCGGTAAGATTTTTTAAAATGTATATTATATTATATTATATTATTTAGAGGTAGGACTCAATTAAAATCGAATTAATCAGAGGCTATGTAATTAATTAATCTTGATTAATCGCATTTCAATCATTCAAGACTATTTGCCCCCAAGCTATTTTTTCAACGTCAGTGAGGCACAGATGACACACTCACACTTTAATGAGTATAATTTCTGTAACCACAAGGTTATTTTTGATTACTTTGGTCTCATTATAAAGGTAACCATTGTGGAATTTGTTGGGATGTGTAAATATTAGTATATGTGTTATTGATGAACACTAGGGGGCAGCAGAGCACTGCTAATATATATAGAGGTGTAGTGTAGAGTTCAGAGGTAGTTCTGCTGAGGGTTACAAGATGAATGCTGCATGTTTGTCCCTCCTACTGTAATAAAGTTCACATGGATAAAGTTACTGCCTGCATACTACAAACTAGAAAAACATAACAGTAAAACAGTTTTTTTTTTTTCTTCATGAAGAGCGATTCATCATGATTCATTTAATTGTAGTTTTAGTTGTGTTTGGTGCATGTAAAAAAGGTTTATATGATCTTGTAGCTCAGGCTCTGATAATATTTATTGATATATAAGGCATAAATTGTGATGCTAAACTTTTTCAGCCCCCTGGGACTCAAGCGTCAATTTTCTCTAATTAATTAATCATAATTAACACGATAAATTCCCACCCCTAATTATATTATATTATATTATATTATATTATATTATATTATATTATATTAGTCTTCTTCAAAAAACCTGAATGGTCTTTCTGTAAACTTTATGGCTAAAATAAAGCTTGAAATGATTTTTGGGTTCTCAGTCTGAGCAGAAACTTCTGAAATTACTTTCTGACCTTCACTGCTTGTGTTTATATTGCTTTTTGCCTTTGTGGCGAGGCATTGCTCATAGTATAGCTGCAGAAGAAATAGAGTTAATCCTGAACATGCAGGTTCTGTGTGATATAAGAGGCTGCCCGTCGCCCGCAGCCTCCATCTCTGGTAATAAATAAGTTAGAAGAATCCTTGTCTAATCCTAAAATATGAAACTTAACTGCTGTAACGGAGGAGGGGTTCTCTCTTTCACAGCCGACATGCAGCTGTGTGTATCAGTAGCCATCAGAGACTCAGATCAGTTATCTTGGGAGGAACTTTTTGCTAATTAGCTGCAGCAGCAGCAGTTTTTAAAGCAGACGAGGTGACAGAACATTAAACCTTAACAGGGTTCCACTCTGACAGATTTGAGAAGCAGGCTGTGGCGAAATCACTAAAATGTTCAGCCTGAGTCTGAGCTGTAGGACTCAGAAATGAGGAGACATGGGATGATTTTGAGTTTTCAACAAGAAAAAAATGATCTTTTTCTTGTGATCTTTGTTTTTTTATTCAATTTTTTTTGTCTGGTTTACATGACGGCACTGACAGACATCCTGCTTTACCTACAACCCCTTCACACCATCAGCATCATGCTAGCGTGGCGCGATCGAGCTGCAGTCTGATGTTTTTCATCCAGGAAGCAGCTGGGTGTGATCGTGGACTCTCTTCTGTCAATGGCCTGCAGGTTATGGCGAAGATGCAGGAGATCATCTGCAGAGGCCAAAAAGCCTTCAGCGTCAGGTTTTCTGCACTAAGAGGGTTTTTTTTTTTTTTTGCTACAATCCAGCTACAGCTTAGCAAGAACAAAGTAAAGGTTTCATCAGGTGTGATGGGGACATTAGAGCCTTTGCATTTCCTTATTGCAGCAGTGTGTACAAGCAGTAAACTCTGCTATGCTAGGCCCTTTGATTAGCTGTATTTATCAGCAGCACATTTGTTGTGGACATCGCAGCAAGTTATAGCAGTTAATTAAATAAAGAAGGTCCAAATCTTCACCGAACCAAATGTGCTGCTGGAGATCTGGAGCAAAAGTCAATAAAAACCTACAAATTACAAAAAGGTCATTGCATCCAAGTGTCTCTTTAATCAGCTCATGTGATTGTGCTGAGCTATAAAAGCTACAGTTTGCTTTCCCTCACACAGTTCTGCTGGAAATGATGCACAAACTCTGCAGAAAGCCTCCAAACCCAGAGGATTCCCAGTAAAGTTTAGCATCCGTCATACAGATTTCACAATCTTGCTTTTAGAGCTCTGAAAATAATCCAAAATGTTCTATAAAAGGATTATTTACTGTGTTAAAAACAAAATAAATCTGATGCAAGCCTCTGCAGGAGGATCTGGCAGGAACTATTCCACTGGACTGAAAAGTCAGGAAACATACATTTTTTATTTAGGTGGTGAATAAAAAATAAAAATGTAACGCTGCACAGCTAGAGGAAACTCCATCATCATGCTTCAGAGAACCGTCTGGACGATGCTCATTAAGCTTCAGCCACAAGAAAACAAACGACAGCTGCTCTCTAGGAGGACAGATAAATGGAAGCAGCTCTGAAGAGCTCGTTTTATCAGAATGAAAGTGTTCGCTGAACAATCGCAGCCTGTTGTTGAGACGTAGCATGTCTCAGGTACGCCGTTTGTTAGGAAACACTTAACAGCAACGCCGTGCTTTTGATGTCATTTATGCACATCTATAAAAATATTAGGTTTACTTCATCTAAGCATCACAAATGGCAGCATTTTATTTGTGTAGATTTAAGGGATCCTTCATCCCTCCAGGAAGGGGCTTGCTTTAGATTTACAGAACTCACAAGTCAGCGTTTGTGACTTCAACAAATAAAAAAGTGTTTAAAGAACGATCTACTGAAGGTTTGATGTGTTTAATCATGGAAAACTCATTGGGAAGCTGTGACCTGCACACAGAAGGGTGGTTTTCCAAAGTTTGGTAAAGAAAAACAGCATTTCTGGAGCTGGATGCAGTAGCATCCTTCAGCTTCCACTGGTTGCCTAGCAACAGCTCAGAGTCAAGAATCTGCCCTCAGTGGAGAGCGAGCAGGTTTCACACTTTGATTTGTGAGCGGATGAAATGAATGAGAAATAATGTGTTAAGAAGTGAGGTTTTAATTCTAAAACTACTATTCTTACAAACTACTCCTTAGAGATGAGTAGAAGTTGCTTCTGTATGAGTTATGAAGTAAAATGGTTTTTAACTTTGACTCGTTTAATTCTTGAAACTAAACTGACAATAAATGTGATAAAATTTCATCTGATCAGATTGTTGCTTACAATGAGCTAGAGTTTCTATTAAATCCTGCTCACTTGTCACTAAATACTGTACTTGTCATGAAAGTTGTATGCAGAACCCAAAACGCAGGAAAATCCAGGAGGCAGCCAGGTGTGTTCAAAAATCAAATGTTTTATTTTAAGGCAGTGGTCTGGAGCAGAAACAGAAGCAAACAAGGAACCGACAATGAGAGGAGGACTGAGCTGGTTCAAATAGACAGGGGAGTGAATACAATGACAGTGGAGCAGGTGTGATGATTACTGATGATAATGGCCTACAGGTGTGACTAGTTAAGTGAGGGATGGGAGGTAATACACAAACACAAGAGGACTAAAATAATAAGATACAGAAGCACAACTGATCTAGAAAGGCTGGGAAAATAAAATAACAAGGAATAAAAGAATCAAATAAGAAATCTGAAAAAGGGGAAAAACAATGAAGGACTGGGGCAGAGGAGTGGCTAAAGGTGACTGCAGCTGGGGATGAATGTGAGAGCTGAATGAATGAATCTAAAAATGACAGGAAACTCAAGGGAGAGGGGAAAGAAATGGAAGTAACTGCGGAGATTAGGACGCATGACAGTACTTCCTTTGTTGCTTCTTTACATATTCTTGTTTCATTTTGATATTCTTACATACTTATTATCTCATTGTAGTGCTGAAACCCCAAATAACTCATCTAAACATGATGGACATCAGTTAATTCAACTATAACATGTGGTGTACCACAGGGATGTATTTTAGGAACTCTTTCAGACATTAACAAGAAGTCTGCTGCAATGACTTCTCTCTACTGTTAGCAATACTGATCTAAGAATGAGCTCCAAATGATTCTGAATGTAAATAAATCTTATTTTATAAAAATTAGGTCTAAAAATAAAAAACTATGTGCTCGTTTAAACTTAAATCTTTCTACTGGAAATGATGCAAATAACACACGTCTCATGCATAATTTTCTTTGGTGGCGTTATAGATGAAAATTAAATTTAGAAAAACGTTTTATATGCAATTAACATTATTTTGAATTTTCCATAAAACACAGAATGATGGAATAAATGTTAAAATTGCACTTCAGTCCCCATATTTTAAAAGTATTCTAATATTCTAGGCCTAAGTATTCTATAGTTTTATTTGTTCATTTATTAGTTTTTTAGTGAAGTTGTTTACGTGAGATCTATTAAAATCTCCTCTCCTGAGTGTCTGACCTGCCATTTAAAGGGTTAATTGCTTACATGGAGAACACTCAGAGTGATTAATATTTGTGCCAACGTTCAGTTTTCACCTGAAATCCTGAAATGAAGTGAAATCCGTCAGCGGTGGATGTAATTTCCCCCTGGACTCGTGGGGGTGTTCTCACCCTGCAGATGGATGCTGCACCGAGCTCTGCAGGACGTTCTAACGGAGCAACAGTTCAGCGTGGCAGCCAAGCTCCAAAAAGATTTTTAAACATAAGTGGATTCATTACAGTGGAAGCTTCTGTGGCTCTGAGATAAACTCTCTTAAGCTTTAACTCCACTTTAAATTACAGAGGAGAAGATGTGTGAAAAACAATGACTCCTGAGTCTTTAAAGATGCTTCTGCACCACCAGAGAAGGAATAACGACGCTTACTCAAACCGAGCAGCAGATGTGAAAAATGGGAAATATTCAGCGTGAATTGTTGCAGCAGCCAGTGAGACAGCTGCTTGGGTGATTTACTCCGTGTGTTTTTGGATGGCTGCAGGCTCCAAAACTGACACCGTGTTGAATTTTTTCAAATGATTTTTACACAGCAAAGCCCCATTTGCTCACAGTTTATGAGCACGTGAAAATATTCAGGGATTCAAATAAGTGCTGAAGGGTTCCAGCTGTAGATCACAGTAACGGTTATCTCAGCGGAGAGCAGGGTCCATTAAAGAAGCAATTCGTCCCAAAGATTACCGCAGCTACAAGATGAACATGATTTATTCAGAGTTAGAGAGGCAGAGACTTCTTCATATTGAATTTGTTTTACAGCTGTAGCACACATACAGAGTGGAAAAGGATGGACACACACCTCCTCTTCTGCACGCCACCGTCTCACCGCTCACACTCTCCAACTTCAGCTGAAGTGGATAATCACGTTTCCCAAGACGAGCTGCCCAATGAAAGTCCGGAGCACAAATCAGATGTGCATTCAGATTGACTCGCTTTTCTGCTGTATGTATAGACGATGGCGTGCTTGTGAGTGTGCAGCAGTGAAACGTTCTGGTCAGAGTCAAGAGCACGCAGGTGAGAGGCCAGCTGCAGGGAAAAAGAACTCTTAGCTCTTTGTTTGTGCAGAAAAAAACTGAGATTTGTCACGATTTTCACAGATTTAGATACAACAGCTTTTCAGCCCTCAGCAGGGGGGGGGGGGGGGGGGGGGGGGGGGGGGGGGGGCACGGGGGGGTCCAAGCTTGGTGTTAGGGTGGCAATGGCCCACCCTGGACTCTCCCTAGAACCGCCCCTGTACGCACTCCTTTCATGCCAGAGTTTTGATCATCTTTTATTGAGAAGCTTTTGCAGGTTTGGTCAGAATACGTGCAAATTAATGACACTCAGATAATAACATGGTGTTTTATGCACAACATCTGTAATTTTGACTGAATTATAGTCATTTTGTGTTTTTTTATTAATATATCTATTGAATCAGGATTATTCCAAAAGTCAATCAGTTGTGGCTCTGATGAAGACTTTGAGATTTTACAGCTAAATGGACACAAACACTGAATTTTAAAATAGTCAAAGGATAAATGAACATAATATGTGCATGTGTTCATTTGGATGGTTTTCAATTTCAATTTCAATTTAACTGGATTCATCTCAGGGGTCAAAAGATGACGTAAGGATAATCTTTATAAAATGTTTTCAAAATAAATGTCATCTTTAACCTTTAGAGGTCCTGAAAATGCTTTTTCAACTAGGAGAACTCTGACAAACTAGCATTTCACACTTATCAAAAGGGCTTTAAATTATGCAAAATCTTAATATGATATTTGATCTAGAAACTGACTAAAATAGCAAGTCTTTGTGTTTTAGCTCAGATGTGGACGGCTGATAAATTATTCCTCGTGCAATTTGAATTTATGACAAATAAATTGATTTATTGAAGTAATTTTTCAAATTTCCCAACTCCCAAAATTTCGTGTCTTTTTGCTTTGATTTAATAAAGTTGTGTCCCTCCTGCTGTTTCTTCTGCTTTGGTGGGACGCTTCTGCCCTCTGGTGGTCACATGTGGTACAGCGCATCACCAGGAAGCGAGGGGGTGATGAAGTTAGGTTTTCCAGATGTTTCATCAAATTATCCAGGGACTTAGTTTTTAAAAATAATTATAATAAAACCATCATTTAAATGTATAGATAGAGGGTTGAATGAATATTTATTATTATTAGAAAAGATAAGAATTGATTCTTGTCTCTAAACATGAATTAACAACAGAAGCGTGTTATTTCAGAGTCTTCTAGTTCCGGTTTGTCCCGGAGAAGACATGCATTCACCAGACTGGGCGCAGAAAAATCTGTTCACACTTGCAGGAAACGCATGCGCAAAGAGGAAACCAACTGGTTTGTGTCAAGTCGAGGCAGACGGATGTGATGGGGCTGAAATCACCTGTATTCTGGCATTCATGGTGACACAGTGAGTAAACGCTTCGTTGTGTGATTTCATTCTCTAACGAGGGAAAACCCCGCGGTGATGTTTAGGGTTGTTGGTGTGTGTGGAGGAGGGAATAACACGGAGCATCTGTGTCCTGATCCATGAAAATCAGGATTCATTATGGATGATTCAGACTGGATCATCTGTAATATTGAGGTGGCTAATTAGAGATATTTGGGGATCAGAATGTTTTTGTCTTAAAAACATAAAGAACTGTAATTTTTCAGCCTCTGATCAGATAATTTCATTGTATTTCTATAAATGGCCGCTTGCTTTGGGGGGAGAGTGATTTTCTTGTATAGCCCACCATCATGCGTGCGTATCCTCCGGAGGATGCAACTGATGGATGCGATCTGTGCGCCTCGTCGGTGTCACTAGAGCGGAGGGAGGTGGAGGTGGTGGAGGGGGTGACGCGCGTCATGTTCGGGGTTGATTGTTCTGATATTTGATCCTGTTTTAGTGTTTGAAGCTGGATCTGAAGATCTAAAAGGTTCCATTGGGCAGAAGTTGACCTCTGGCGCCAGGAACGTGAATTCCGCAAGATGCGTCTCTTTCCTCGGAACAGAAGCGCTTGTTTCTTTATTCCCGGACCTTTTCTTCATGTGTGACATTCCCATTTGATGCGGCTCCTCTCCTCTCCTCTCTCCTCCCTGCAGTCCATGGGCTCAGAGCGGGTGGAGATGCGTAAAAGACAGATGCAGGTTCACCAGGAAGCAGCTGCCAGTGTCCTCCAAGCGCACCACAAGATGGGAAACACCCCCACCAACGCCTCAAACGCCTGCTGCTTCTGCTGGTGCTGCTGCTGTAGCTGCTCCTGGTAATCACACACCACACAGCAGGGGTGCGGAGGGGATGGGCTCCAGATCACTCACTCACTTTATTTCTCACATCAGAAATTCTAATTCCAGTTTGATATGCTCAGAATTTTCAGAACACTGACGCTGCTTCTATTAGTTAGTTCCACATTCTTCCTTTGATTCCCTCCAGACTCCAGCACATAAAATAAAACAATTAAGAGACAAAACTCTGCTGATCATCAACTGGTGGTTCCCGGGCCATTTCTGGCCTCCACCCAGTCTTCAGAGTCAGAAACAGTAATCAGCTGCAGCCATTAAAAGACAATGGTTGTGTCCAAATTCAGGGCTAGCATGTGAGGACTCGTCCTACCTGGTCCACGCAGATCGAGTGATGAATTTGACTGAATGGGGCGATAATCGTCAGGGGGTTGCAGGTTTGTGTCCTGCTCAGTCAGTCGTGGTTGTTGTGTCCTTGGGCAAGACACTTCATCCGCCTTGCCTGATGGTCAAAGGGACTGGTGGCACCTGTGTGTAGCAGCCTCGCCTCTGTCGGTGTGTCCTAGGGCAGCTGTGGCTTCATCGTAGCTCATCACCACCACACTGTGAATGTGTTGTGGTGCAAAGCACTTTGGAGTCCTCTGACTCTGAAAAGCGCTATTCAAGTGCAGGTCATTCATCATTATCTTTATCATAAATACTGGACCCGGCCTTACAAATACTTTTCTTATTATTTTTTACAAAAATGTATTTAAAGAACAAATATGCAAACAAAAAAACCCCAACAAACAGGGGAGGTTCTAGCAGGGGTCCAGGGAGGGCCAGTGCCACCCTGACAACAAGCTTGGGCCCCCCTGTGGCCCCCCTGCTGGGGGCAGAGCATAAATATTATTAAGTATGGATTTTTGTCATAATTTTAGCCTGATGCGAGATGTGGAACCAAATCATATAAATTCATTTATCTGAAATTTTAAAAAGTTGCTGAGACAAATATTTTCATGTTGTCACTGAGATCAATAACTAGGATAACACTTTTTTCATCATTTTGAAAAAAAAAAACATGCCAGCACCTGTAAGAGGGCTGTAACTTTACATTTAGATAAAATAAAAACTTTATTTAGTCATTAAACACGTGGCAAAGCTGAAAAGGGAATAATAGTAATAGAATCATTTTAGCCAATCAGAGTGCTCGGTTGCAGTGTGTGATTAAACCACACTCAGACTCTGAAGGAACATTGTAAATCTATCTACCAGATGTTTATTAAACCATCACAGTTAAAATTAGTCTGCCCACATTTCTATGAGCAATTCCGATGATGGCTGCATTCCACACCTGCAGCTGATTGCTCTGTTAATCTGATGTCATCTGATTCTAAATGGAATGCAGCCCTCATCTCCTCCACTCACACCCTCGCCCAGAACCTCAGTGGTCCTCCAGATGAAGGTCTCAGGGGCTTTAACCTGTTTTGTAATCCTCCACTCTTGACTCCAGCCTCCAGCTCGTACAGCGTCCACTCTGATTCGCTCCTCAGGGGACGGGCAAATCATTTTGTCTCCTCGCGTACGTGAATTTCATTTAACAGTTGCACAATCCCAGGTGGGATTCCTCACGGCGGACTCTCACCTGGACCAATTAGCGCTGAGCCAGCTGCTCCAGCAGGAGCTGGGGACGCTTTAATCACACACACAGGATGAAGAAAGTGGTTGAGTCACTTTGTTATTATTTAAGCAGGCGTCCTCAGTGGATCCACCCGAAACCGCCATAGGTGTTCCGTCATTTTAAACAAGGAACAAACATTACGTTGTGTTCCTGCACCTCTGCAAGGTGAAGAAGAGCAAATACAAATCATATTTGGGTGTTTTCACTCATACATCCAGCAAATATACCCAAAATCTGCCCTTTTTGGGTGTTCTGTGTCTTTTATTCACATTTTTAATTAGAGAAGTTGACTCAGGAGTTTGTAAAGATTAAAACAAATGACGACGATGCTCAGGAAATATAATCCCTTTAATTTATGGATGCTTATTCCAGTTTGACTGTTAGGAGTGAAGATGAAACCATACAGAGGTCTACGTTTGAGCACAGGCCAGAGGGGAACACCAACTGTGAAGAAAGGTAAAAACAAATAAATAAAAATGTATAAATGTTGACATTAAAGTGAAACTTTTTTAATTTCTCAGCCCAAAGCCGACCCTGGAAGACGCTCGCTCCTGGGTGGTGTCGTTTGAAAGGGTGATGAAGAGTGCAGCCGGGCGAAGCTGCTTCAGGCAGTTCCTGAGGACAGAGTTCAGCGAGGAGAACATGATGTTCTGGCTCGCCTGCGAGGAGCTCAAAAAGGAGACGAACAAGACCGTGGTGGAGGAGAAGGTCCGTCAGATTTACGAGGACTTCATCTCCATTCTGTCCCCTAAAGAGGTGAGATGCTACAGCCAGAGGGGGCGTGGCTAACACAGGTTCATGAAGAAACTGATGAGTCAGCAAACAGGAAACGAATCATCTGAAAACTAAATGATGTCATCATGGATTCAGGCTCTTTAATGACACGGCCCGCTGCCTCCTGCTTTTATGTTAAAGCTAATGGAATATTTCAGGCACTAATACCAATTTCTATGAAAATAACTCACTAATCTGCAAAATCTGCCCTTCATTTTGTGTTTATGAACAATAATTCTCATGAATAATCTGTGGAATTATGTCATTTAGTTGAGTTTTTGAGAATCACAGCGTAGAAATTAGGTTTATAGAATCCAAATCTGAGCTGAGATTAATCTAAAACACGTCACTATCACAATTTCTTCTCTTCAAACCAGTGGCGCCCCCAGAAAATTTTTATGGGGGGGCCAATGAAATATTTAGGGTGGCAAACGACATTGGTCCTTGTGGTGTTTTTATATGTGCATCGCATTGCTCCTCCATTCTTTGTAATTAAAACACGTCTACCTCAAAATATAAACAAAAAAGAATTTTCAGAAAAATATATTTTAGTTAGTTTCATTATTTTTATATCAACATTTATTCTTTTCGCATTTAGAACCGTAAATTTGTTATGAAGTGGGTCAGACAGGAAGTGAGATGCGGTACCGCTATGTGCATCTGGTATATTTCAAAATAAAACCCATGCCACATTATTTTTGCCGGATTTTGTTTTATTGTTAATGATGGGGATATCAGTTCACGGCATATGATAGTTCACGTTAATTTTACAGGTAACTTTAAATGTATTAAGTAAAATTTCTAACTATTTGGTGCTCTTGTGGGAGGAGCAGATATCCGGAGATGTTCAGCACGCGAACAGCAGTCGGTGTGAGCAGTAGTCCGTCCAGAACTCGGATCAATGTGAACAAGGGGTTAGCCTGCACTGTGATATAATGTAGGCAATACGTCTTCTTTTGCTAAGCCCGCCCTGAAAGATTAATACCTGAAAGATCTTTGTTTCTGTTAAGTGGCTGGACAAAAAAAGATGAAAATACATTCCCCTGACAAAGTTCTAGTTTAAAATTGTGTGATAAAAGCAACTAAACTCCACAACACCTCCATCTCCTCCAGGTGAGTCTGGATTCACGCGTTCGAGAGGTGATCAACCGCAACATGTTGGAGCCAACTTCGCACACCTTCGAAGACGCCCAGCAGCAGATCTACACTTTGATGCAGAGAGACTCATACCCTCGCTTCATTAACTCATCAGCTTACACGGATCTGCTGAAGAGCCTGGAGGAGCCTCCAACCGAGCCATAGACTCTCCACCACACACACACATGCACACACAGCTTTCTGGCGCATGCATCCCACACAAAGAAAAAAAACAGGAATTCTGTCTTCATGTCCTGCTATTTAAACAAAAGACAGACAGGAAAATGAACAGTCCTTAAACCCAGCTGTTATCCAGCTGGTAACTGCTGTTTATTTACCCATGATTAGCTTACCAAAACCCCTCAGAGCAACCAAGAACAAAGGCTAGGTCCAGCGTCAGTTACTGTATTTGTTAAAAAAAAAAACATATCTATATTTTTATAAATATATATATATAAATATATATATATTCCCTAGCGCTTGACATTGCACTTTTCTACCTTGTCCAAGGATGGAAAGCATGTATCTGTGAGCACTGCATTTGTATTTAGGTATATTGTGAGCCTTAATGCATATTCAGTTCTTGTAGTATTTAAATGTTACTTAGAGCGAAAAGAAAAGTGCCTTGGAAAATAACATCATCTACACAAAGACTTTACACGTTGGTGCTTTCAGCTCGTCTCAAAGACAAAAACGTTTTTATGACCCAATGAGCTGATACCTGGGGAAAAAAGGAATATACCAATCTCGTCTGTGTGTTTCAATACTGTGATTTTAGTCATAGATTTAATTTAAACAAAAACAGGGAAAAGACATTGATTACATGACCATGAACACTGATATATTTATGTATTTAAAAAAGGGAATTTGTGTGAAATAGCTATTTGAATTCTCATAAATTATAATAAAGCACAATCAGATGTTTTCTGCTTTCATTTGAAATCAAGTGGATATTTAACTTTTTTTATTGAAGCTGCTAAGTTGTTTGCTCATTCTTGCTTTAATTTGGACTAATTTAAAGAACTGACCCCAGAAACATTATTTTAAATTATTGTGTTAAATCTTACCAACCTTGATTTTATTAAAACTGAAAAAAAATAATCAAATTGAACTAAAAGCAAGTAAAGAAATTACAAAAAATATAAAAAAAATTTATGTGATATGCCTAGTTTAAATTTAAAACAGGATTAGTACTTTCCTCAAAAAACAGCTTTATCAAGGCCTATAGATGCGTAATACTGCCCTCTACTGGAGGACTCAAGTACTACGTGTGTCATCTAGTGGAGGATTCAAGTACTGCACGTGTCAAGTGTCCATTTGTGCCAAATCAATCTTGATTTTATTAAAAACAGAAAAAATAATCAATTTAAGCTAAAAGCAACTTTAATTTAAAAACATCACAAATGTATGTCATACGCCTATTTTAAACTTAAAACAGTATTAGTACTTTCCTCTAAAACGTGTCCTATTTAATCCTATACATGCCATATACATGCCATATAATGCCCTCTGGTGGAGGACTCAAGTACTACATGAGTCATTTTGTTTCAAACTAGTGGAGGATTCAAGTACTACATGTGTCAAGTGTCCATTTGTGCCAATTCAAACTTGATTTTATTGAAACAGTAAAAAAAAATCAATTTAAGCTATAAGCAATTTTAATTAAAAAAAAATCACAAATGTGATACACCTATTTTAAATTTAAAACAGGATTAGTACTTTCCTCTAAAACCTGCCTAATTTAATCCTATACACATTCTATACTGCCCTCTGGTGGAGGATTCGGGTACACGTGTTAATTTGTGCCCAATTCAATATTGATTTTATTAAAACAGAAAAAAACTATTTAAGGTAAAAGCAAATGTTAAAAAAACTCAAATTTATGTGACATTTCTATTTTAAATTCAAAACATGATTAGCACTTTCCTCAAAGGCCCATACATGTCCTTACTGCCCTCTGGTGGAGAATTCAAGTACTACATGTGTCAATTTGTGCCAATTCAATTTTGATTTTATGAAAACAGAAAAAAAATCTTTTGACGCTAAAAGCAAGAAAACCAATCACAAAAAACCCATTAATGCACCCATTTTAAATTTAAAACTTTTCTCTAAAACCATCCTTATCTATTCCTACGCGTCTTATACTGCCCTCTAGTGGAGGATTAAAGTACTTAATGTGTCAAGTGCTGATTTGTTATTAATAAATTATAATAAAAGGGTAAAAATATAAAATAATTGTCCTATCAATTACACAAAAAGCATCCAATTTTTTAAAAAAATGAAATCTTTTGCACATTTTTTTCATGCATCAGGCTTTAAAGGGTTAAATGACAGACAAATAAACCTGCTGGCACACTATTAAAAACATTTAACAGGCCATTTATTGTGAGAATGTAAGTATTAAACCAAAAAAGTATAGCCCTAATTATTATATTACATACACTTCCTGCCAAAATGGCTTGTTTCAATGGCAACAGGCTTTACAATCAAGCAACTACAGTTACTCTACTGTAACACCGAGTCGTGTGTGTGGCTCCAGGTCAGATGCAGGATCGGCTCAGTCGCGCCTCTCATGGGCTTCAGTTCTGTCTGAATCTAAGTAGCAGCAGCAAGAGTTTACAGTCAAAAAAGTTCATTGTTATCGAGTCCGGCTTGTTTCACAGGAGTCAGAAAACTCCGATAGCTCTGAGCAGCTGAGCGGATGCTCTCGGTTCACTAGTCATGGATGGCGGGAAGCTGCTTCTCTATGAAACGCTTGATATCAACCATTTCCTGCAGAGGAACAAATTGACATTTTAACATTTCAAAGGAATGACAATCAGAGCACTAAGAGTAAGACGAGAGTCTGCAGGCTGACCTCGGGACAGGCACTGTGAGGTAGACCCCGGTATGACTTGAAGGTGACGTTTGAAGGGTTGATGAACGTTTTCAACTTCTCTGACGTCTGAGTGCCGAACATAAAAGGGACGAGGGGGTCGGCGTCCCCGTGGCACTGCAGGACAGGCATGTCCTTGTTTGCACTGCAGACAGCCGCCTGAGAATAGAAGAGATTAGGATTGTTTTTATGATCCGATTAAGACAGATTATGAGCCGCGTGTTGAATATTCCTGCAGGATGATTCCATTAAAGATACGGTTACTGAATGGTGCTTTTCATTTAATTTTTTATGTAGCTTCTACGAGGACTTTTCTGTTAGATTTCCTGTGTTTATTACTGCTGAATGACTCGTGAAGCGGTGTTTGTGCAGAGGCGCGTCCCTGGTTTCTGTCCTACCTGAGGGAAGGATTTGCGGAGGGGAAGCCAGCAGCTTAGTGCGACCACTCCAGCGAGCTTCTGCTGAGTTGTCAGAGCTGTGTAAAGAGACAATGCTCCACCCTGGACAAACAAACCAAAACAAACACGTCCTTCTCACTATTTTTATCCAAAGAGACGACAAACGTTAAATTATCTGCAGGCTGAAGGTCTCTTAACACCTTCAGTACATGAAAAACCACTCCAGGGATCTGATATACAGTTTACATCATAAAATATACTAAAAAGAATGTTGTGAAAATCTTGTCTGCCTGATATTTTTTCCTAATATCTTATACATTTTTGCAGGTTTTGCATATTTGAAATAAATGAATCAAATGATGGAAACCATGCACGTGTGAATAACAGAAACTGTTAAATAACACATCATGTGTAAAGATGTCTCACGTACCTGAGAAAATCCACCCAGGATAATTCTGTGTGAAGGTATTCCGTTCTTCACTTCTTGATCTATCAAAGCTTTAACTGGAGAGAAATAAAAAATAAATAAATAAAAATAAAATAAATAAAGCATAAAGATTTTTACCTTTACTTACGGTTCTCTGATGCTCTTTTGATGCCAGCCTCATCTTCATTTGCATCAGGGCTCAACCCATAAATATCAAACCTTTAAATCATAAAGTGCAGGATTTGGAATTATCTCAATTTATCTGAAACATGTTTTCAACTGTTTCACTCACCAAGAAGGCATGGACATCCTCATGTTCAAAGAGACGGGCATCGTGGGACTGTGGAGGATAAATAAAAATATAACAGCATCACTCAGTGCATGTTAGGCTTTGAAATCAGACATTTCTCATCACATACTTGTGTGGTGAAACTTAAATACTTACGCATGAGGACAGATGTATTTCACATGTGGTATTCTGATGCCTGCAAAACCCTCTGCCCAGCCATGCCTGTCAGATTTCACCCCAAACCAGTTCAATATGGCAAATTAAACAGACAGTGACACAAACTATTGTGGAGCCAAAATAATAACTTTACTTACCCCGTATCTCCAAGGCCATGCAGAAATATGACCTAAAAAAACAATAACACCCTTTTTCACTGACAGGTTCACACATGTTAAATTTTGATTTCAGCTTCTGATTTCTAGCAGTTCCAGGCTAAAAAAAGCTTGGGATTATGTCCTAAAAGCACTAAATGAACTGACAACTCACCGCTGCAGTGGCTTTTCGGGCAGCAGGCACAATGGCAGGTAAAGGAGCTGACATGTTGTTGCCGCACATACAGCGCTGAGGCAGCTGGACAAGTTAGCTAACAAGTTAGCTCCTCTTAGCTAACAGCAATATCACACAGGAATGAAGGCCTCCAAATACACAGCAACTGATGAATGAACTCCGTCGGACGATGGAGGTCAACGCTTCACCGTCTCCTATCCTGTCCTTTTTTCTGGGAGTTTAATTTTGAGAGAAATTAGTCGTGTGGCACTGACTGACAGAAGCTGCTAACAACACAACTTGCCACTGCAGTGACAGGATTTGTAGCCCCGCCCTCCAAATCACGTGATTGGTTCGCAAAAGCGCCCCAATGAAATGCGGATCAGCCATTGGTCCACCTAAATGTCAGTTTGAGTTGCTAACAAGTAAGCAAAAAATTTAACATTTTTATTTTTGTATTGGTGATAATTGTTTTGTTGTATATTTAACTGTTTATTGTTGTGTTTTTATGTGTTTGACATTAAATAAAATAAATTGGAATAAAATACTGAAATGTTATTGGATATTTTAAATAGTTTTAAAAAGTTTAAATATATAGAATGTTTTAGCATATTTTAAAATGATTAATATTCCTTTTTCATTCAATCTCATTGAATGATTTTTTTTTTTGAGTGATTTGTCGTCATCTAGTGGCAATATTAAAGTACTGCTTGTTTCTGTCGCAGCAACTTTTTCATAAGACCTTGTACATTTTTGGGCAAATGTTGCTCCCAAATGCAGTAAAACTGCCATTTTTATAGTTTTAATTTATTATTCTTTATATATTATAATTTTTATACAAACGTTACCTTTTTTTCCTGGACATTCCGAATACCGTGCCTTTATTTTGAAACATCACTGCACCATGAAATAACTTCCGGTACGGCTGAGTCACGTGATTAGTTTGTCCTTGGTTTGCTAACTTTGACATGTGAGCTGCAGAAACATGTCTTTTACTAAAAAAACTGGCAGTAAAGCTTTGGATGTTTTACAGAATTTGCCGCGGATAACTTTAGCAAACTTGCGACCTGAATCAGGATCCTGGAAGTGGGTACGTTTCACCTGGTCTCGTTTATTTGGCTACATTAGCACTGATGCTAACATGGCTAGTAGCTGAATTAAGATGGGGGATTAGTAAATGTGATAATTAACCTTTTGTGGTTTTAATGGGCTGCAGGGGAGACGGCGAGGTAGAGGACAGCACGGTGGCAACAAGAGCGGCCGAGGTCACAAAGGAGAGCGGCAGAGGGGGACCAGACCCCGGCTGGGCTTCGAGGGAGGGCAGACCCCCTTTTATCTAGTTATTCCAAAATATGGTTTCAACGAAGGACACAGGTGCACACTCCTCACAGACAGTGGTCTACATCTGTCTCACTAATCAGTAGTTTAGGAAGATTTTATTGCAACAAATAATAAAAAATCTAAAGATCACAGAAACAATTATAATTGTTTATTAGGCAGCACAACTCAATAAAAAGCTTATTTCTGGATTAATTCTTGATGTTTGTGTATACTCCACCAGTATTTATTGCACTGAAGTGTTTGAAAACACATCACAAAAAGGACAGGGAGACAAGTCATCATTTGTGTTTTTAATGATTCTTCCCAGCCGGCGTCCACAGTACCAGCCTCTGACCCTGAAACGACTGCAGTACCTGATTGATCTGGGTCGAGTGGACCCGACCCAGCCCATAGATCTGACCCAGCTGGTCAATGCCAGAGGAGTGACCGTCCAACCTCTGAAGAGGCACTATGGAGTCCAGCTGGTGGATGAGGTAAGCTGTAGCTCAGCCTGCTGGGGTGGAGGGTAAAAGCGTCAAAATAACACAATTATTCCATCAGAGGGGAGAAACTTACAATTCTGAAACATCTGTAGCATTATGGATGTGTGATGAGATGTTTGATGAACACCAATAATAACTCTGACCAGCAGGTGGCGCCACATGACAGTTTTGTCACATAAAGCTGCTGCTACCCCTTCCCTGATTGTTCACTTACCTGCATGTATTTTATTTTTCAGGGAGCTGACGTATTTGCAGCAACAATCAACATTGAGGTTCAGAGAGCATCTGAAGGAGCCATAGCTGCTATTGAGCGGAATGGAGGCGTCATCACCACCAGTTTCTATGATCCCATAAGTCTCGGTAGCTAATTAGTTTATATGAAACTATAAAGTTTTGCATCTTATTTGAATAATTTTGATGACAGACGTGTGAATCTGCTCTTTTCCTCAGGGATCCTGATTAGGCCCGTCCCGTTCTTCGCCAGGGGCCAGCCGATCCCAAAGCGGATGCTGCCAGGGGAGGACATGGTCCCGTACTACAGGAGCGCTGAAAACCGGGGTTACTTAGCAGATCTGGAAGAAATTCAGCAGGCCCGGCGTGCCCTGGCACAGAAGTACGGCTACGTGTTGCCAGATATTTCAAAGGATGAACTTTGTGACATGCTGGCCATGAGGAAGGATGTTCGACAGATCTTCTTTGGCCTCTCTCCAGGCTGGGTCGTTAACATGCCGGAGAAGAAGATTCTGAAACCGACAGATGAGAAACTGTTGAAATATTACAGCTCGTAGGTGTCTGGAGGCGATCTGTGGCCAACGAAATCAGAAAAATACTGAACTTTTTATAAATATGACTGTATGATGATTAAAATACATTGAAAATTATTTTGTTTATCGCCACGGGAGGTTTTTTCTTTACGAGTGGGTATTGTACGGTCTCGTGTCGGAGCACAAGCGGCCCGTGCTGCACGATGGAAGGAACGTGAACTGGAACAGGTGAGGGGGAAATAAGGAAAATAAGATAACTCAAAGAATGAAAACAGGAAACAGATGCCTGGTGATGTGTGTAACTCGTGAAATGGGTAGCACAGGCCGTAGAAGGGGAGTTTGAAATTAGTCATAGGCAGCTGTATCCTGGTGTGGACGTTCAAAAGATTCATATCCCCTCCTCACAAGCTCCAACCCCCCTCATGGTGGAGGGCAAACACCATCAGATCACTCAGCTCAGCTTTAAGGGAGATTTATGAAATCAGCAGTTTGTTTTATGGTCAAAAACTGAAAAATCATTCATTTTACTTCATTAAGTGAAAATTTTTAGGCTAAAATATAAAAATTATAAACAAATTTACCCCAATTTGATCTTTAAAGTTGCTGCTGTTGAATTTAAAAACACAAGGAAGCAGATTTAGCTCTTTTTTTAACCACAAAGTCAATTTTAAGATAATATTCCACTTTAAATGTCAAAGGTTTGACTTAATTTGAGTGTTTTCCTGAAGGATCAAGGATACACACACACACACGTATATACGTAGCCCCGCCAGGAAAAACCGGCCCAAATTCTTACAGCATAATACTTTAAATAAATCAGGCCACAGGAAAGAAACAGCACAATCATTGTTTATGGCCGAGCTGCAGCGCTTATCTTCAAAGCAGCAGATCCTTTTGAGTTTGCATCAGAGAGAGAGGGGCGACCGAGACACAAACATCAATCCTTTTTAATGGATTGCAATAAAAAAAATGAATTTATTCCTCTATTTGTAGTTTGTGCTCCAAATAATCTAATGCGCAGTGATTTTGCAGCTTAAAACGAGCCGTTCAGGGCGATCGCTGCAGTCAGACAAGTTCTAGTTAATAATTAGAGTTAATTACAGCCGGATCAGGGATCAAACTCAGGCTCTGACTTCACAAACATTCCCAACGAGGTGACAACAAGACTCAGAGGTGTGGACAATAAAACACTCGGAGGATCTCTTCAATTCAGCAGATAAAGAGACTTATCAGGGCAGAATACAATTCCTAATTTGCACAGAATTGTGCTGCTTTAAAGGCTTTTGGCTGATTACAGTTGCAGTGGGGTGAGAGGCCGAGGAGCGACGGGACGTGGAGATAAATCAGAGTTCTGAGCTGATAAACAGGTAAAAGCTCTTTTTAATGATGGGAGTAATGGTTCATTTCTGCACTAGTAAGGTGTCAAGTTAACATAATGAAAAGGGGAAAAAATGATTAAAATACATATTTTTCAGCTTTGTTCGTCCCAAATGCTTCTAAAATAGTTTATTTTTAGGGTTTTTTATTATAACTTTCTGATATTCTGGCCATAACTGTTTGGTGGAGCGAATGGTTCCTGGTTGACCTCAGTGGCCCCGCTTAGGAACATTTTTAGTCCCTTTTTCTCATCAAAAACACTGATGTTCTTAAATGGAGGGAAAGTAAGGAAGTAAAAAAATATAAAGATATATGAAATAAAAGTTAAACCTCACAATTATCTCATCCTAATAATAATAAAACTGGACATTACAACTTTTATTGCTCCAAATAAATGAAAAAAATCAACTTTTTCTTACATGAAAAAGTTAAAATAATACTTGTTTTTGTTTTCTTTAAACTTTATGGTTGTAGTTTGTGTTTTATCTTGTTTTAATCCAGTTTTATAAGAGGGTCCAAAAGGTCAGAGGTCACATTTCTGTTCTCAAAAACAGATAATTAACCACACCGTAGTATTTGTGCTGTTGCAATCATAAAACCGTCCTTTTGTGACTTATTAAAAGTTAAAATGTGAGCTTAATTTGTTCTAAAGTGAGGAGAAACCATCCCACGGTCTTCGCCCTGTGTCCTGGACCCACCTGTTATCTCAGCTCAGAAGGTGGGGGGGTGCACCAGGGGGGCATGTAATCCTCTCAGAGGGCCTGATGTTTGGGCCGGGCTGGGCGGTGTGGAGGATCACACTCAGGAACCCCGCTGCTGACTCTAGTGGAGGCTGCAGAATGATGTCTGAGACCTGCTGAGTCCAAACAATCCAGATCTGACCTGAGTGGAGCTTCATCAGGACCGTCCTCCCCATTCTCCTGCACAACCTGGAGAAGCCTGCACCTTCATCAGCTCAAGATAAAAAAAAAACACAAGAAGAAGGTTTCAGTTCCATGTGTTTAGATCCATGTTTCATCCAGAGGTGCTGAGGTTAAAATCCCCTCAGTCTTCTCCTTCAGGTCCGCAGCTCTACCTGGACCTGATCCAGAGTGAGACATGAGAGGAGCATCCCATTTATGAGACCTGTCCAACACAATGGCACATTGTGATCAGAAGGGAACAATCCCCATTCTTGTGTGGGTATGAGACAATGCTCTGATACCTGAGTCTCCAGGCAGATTAGGACAATCTCCAGGAATAAAAGTGATTGGACAGCAGGGAGAACATTTAAGAGTCATCTATTTTCATTAACACGTGACTCCAAATCAAGGCTGCAGCCGAAACTAACGTTATTGTATTCACGCTGAGTCCTTTAAGCTGATTAATTAAAGCCATTCGCGCCTCGAGCTGCGCGCTGGAGTGTGCGTCATGCGGCGGATGTGGATTCCGGCGCTAACGCGCAAAACTAACAGACACTTTATTTAAATACAACTCTAATTATGGTGATTTCATTATTCATTTGTCTCCCTCTCATGGGTTTTAACTGATTATAGCAGGAAAATGTCGCATTTAAGGAAATTTTACAATTGCCATTAAATACGCATCATATTTTTATGACAATTTTATGACACTCAAAAATCATTTTATAATGCCTGAAATATTAAAAAAATTGCATTTATGCAAAACATTTTCAGGTTAAATCGTCTGCAGGAAGAAAGCAGTCATTAAACCTTTGTTTTCTCGTGGTTTATTAAAACTAAAAGCAATAAATATGGTTATATATTTGCAAAAATGTGCATTTTCTGGAAGTTTCTGGAAGTTGCACGTTTTTTAATTGTAAAGATAACTACTTCTACATTGTTGCGTCGATTTAAAGTACATTTTATAAATAAAATATCCCAAATAAACTAATAATTTATATAAAATGTATTTATTTTTCTGTGTAACTGCAGAGTTTTCTAAATGTGTTTTAACTTTTTATTAATTTAAATAAAATAAACTAATAGGAAACTGTGGTTAAAGGCTTGTCACGTGAGTTTGAACCCGTAAACTCTTGATTTAAACGCTGTTGCGTCATATTTATCTAAAACTGATCAATCTAAGTTACTTTTTCTACTGGAGACATGAGCTCATCACGCTCCTGCGTGTGTGTGTGTGTGTGTGTGTGTGTGGGGGGGGTAATAAACAGGCCTTGATCATGTTTCTTTATTCAGTCTGGTAAAATGTACTTTGATAAAGACAGTGGATGTCTGATAAGAGCGATGTAATTAGTAACCAGCTCTACGTGATGCAGTCTTTGATGTCCCTCCCTCTCCGCCTCAGGTGCTGAGACCCAAACTGTCCAGTGCTTTAAAAAGTTATTTTGGATTTTTCGTTTTAGGGGAATTTATCCTTTTTCCAGAGGAAATTTACGTTTGGGGCATTTCTGTTGTTTTTGTGACCTTTTAAGGGAGAAAACAAAAACCATGCGCATTTTTACGCATCGAATTCGCAAATAATTGATCTTTTTTTTCTTTTCTCAGCCTAAAAAAATCCCGTCTGAAGTCTGGTGATCAGGGGTCAGCCGGGGTCTTTTTCAGACCAGAGGAAACACCTGGATCTCGCACCTTTAATCCACTCCTCCCGCCCTCCCATTGGTGGGGAGGCCGCATAAATCCGCCGCGCTCCGCATCACCGGGATGGTGAGCGTCTCCATCATGCGTTTCAGCCAAGATCCCGCTCGTTTCCAGCTTTGCGCAAGCTCCACGGAAAGAGAGGCTTTGTGCGCCACGGACGGGGAGCAGATGAGTGAGGTGCTTCCTCCCACCAGTCCGGGACCTTCCAGCCCGCTGTCCGTCCACTCCGAGTCCAGCTGCACCAGTCCTGAAGCCAAGTCTGCTCCGGCGCAGCAGAGGGTCAGGAGGCCCCTGAACGCGTTCATCATCTGGACCAAAGAGGAGCGCAGGAGGCTGGCGCAGCTCAACCCAGAGCTGGAGAACACCGACCTCAGCAAAATACTCGGTAAAACTTTAATTTAAGGAACACTGAAGACGTTTTAGTGCTCCTACATCCAAACTAGGCCTCACTGAAGGGGTGGGTTTCAAGAAATGTCTATTTTTGTTGCAGGAAAAACCTGGAAGTCCATGTCCCTGGCTGAGAAGCGCCCATACATGCAGGAGGCTGAACGCCTGAGGGTCCAGCACACCATAGACTACCCCAACTACAAGTACAGGCCTCGGCGCAGGAAGCAGCTGAAGAGGAGCTCCCAGCCCAGACCAGCAGAACCTTCTCTCTGCAGCTCAGACTTCAGTCTCCCATGCAACCTCACCTGTCTGCTCCAGAACCAGCAGCAGAACTTCCACACCTCCCCTCCGTTCCCACATTCACCTGTGCTTCACAGCAGCTACCCTAACCTCTCAGGGTTTCCAGGTTCAGCTGCTGCTTACTCAGGGCCTCCTGTGCACCAAGCAGAACCGCAGGTGTACTATGGTTCCCAGCACAGACACCTGCAGCAGCATGGTTTCTCCACGTCTGCAGGTCCTGGCATGGAGACGAGGGAGTCAAGAGTCTGCAGGCTCCAGGTGGGTCCATCAAAGCCCTCGCTGGAGATCTACCTGAACCAGGTTCACCTGGACACGCTGTACGATCTGGACCGAAGCGAGTTTGAACAGTACCTGTGTCCGAGCCATCACCGGTCTGAGGCAGCAGATCTCAGCAGAGGAGGACAATGAATGAATGATGATGTTTCACTAAAAGAGGATTTTGGGATCAAACATCAGTGTTACCGTGTTGTTGTCTCAATAAATAATAGTTTAATGTCTGATGTTCTTCATTATGAGTTCAAACAAAAAAACACAAAACTCTGTTAGAAAAGTAACCAGAGAAAACTCAATTATTTCTTAGGCAACTTGTTATTGACAGAGAAACGTTTTGGCTCTATTTATTGTTGCTTTGGTCATTTATTTAGTAATTTGGATGAATTTCAATCATTCAAATACTGTAAATTCAGCATTGTTACTTTTATACAAATGTGTTTAATATAGATTCTGTTTTTATGTGTTTAACATGCAAATCCCCATATAACTGCCAGCTTAGACTGATTTTAATTTAATTAAAAACCCATTTTATGAAATGCATTTTGCCCAAAATCACAATAATGTTTATTATTAAATGTTTCTAACGGACCCTCACATTTTTAATCATGGTGTCAGCTTTACAGATAATCTGATTCTTTTGTATAAAGTTATAAATGCCATTTTTTACTTTTATAAACGATTATAAATATCTGTTACACCCTTTACCGAACTGTTGACACCCTGTTTAATCTCCATCCACGTCTTTCTTGGCTCGGCGAGGGAAGCAGGGTGGGCGCCAAACGCATAAACTTCCCCACTTCCTGTTTCATTTTAAAACATTGCACAAAGGCTCTAAAAATATGTCCCAAAACTGACATATCTCCAAACTCATTCGACTTTTGCCTCCAAATGTTTACCCATTTAGGAGAATGTTTACTTCCCCGTCCCATAGCCTCTGTGTCAGAGCCTGGAGGCTGAACTCTGGCCTGGATGGATGCAAAAATGCAAGAAAAGTCTCTCCAGCATTATCTGTGTGTGTGTGTGTGTGTGTGTGTGTGTGTGTGTGTGTGTGTGTGTGTGTGTGTGTGTGTGTGTGTGTGTGTGTGTGTGTGTGTGTGTGTGTGTGTGTGTGTGTGTGTGATTGATCTGTCTATAGGCTATAAAGCAATAACATACTTATTGGACACATTTTATTAGGTAAATATTAGGGGCGGGGCTCGATTAAAAAAATAATCTAATTAATTGGGAGATTTGTAATTAATTAATCTTGATTAATCGTTCAAGAAAATTTGCCCAAAAGTAATTTTTTTGATTAAAAATAATGAGACAGATAATCAAACAATAGACATGGACATTATTATTTTTAACATAAGCTCTTTTAATTAAAAAAAAAAAGCTTTTAAATTGTATTTAAATTCAAAACAGGAAAAAATATATATATATGTGACTCTACCGGGCCGCAAGGGCCCCAGTTCAGGTCGGTTTGTCTGAAATGGCCCAGAAATAGGTCTTTTAGGGCCTCACATCTGAGAGTGATGCTAGTTTTGGCTCATTATTCTCAGATGTATGACCTTTCCCAAAATGTATGGAAATAATGCTAGCCTTTATCTGTTCCACACTGTGAAGATCTCTACTATTCTGCATAAATACTGCCACCGCTTGGCTTTGTCTCTTTCCTTGACCCATTCCCTTTCCAGTTGTGTCATATTGTCACAGACCTTACCTGGCTTTGGAAAAGGGATAAAAAAATGTCCCCTCTGACATCCGATGGGTATCTAGAGTCAGAGTGGCAAAACCCCCAGTAGTGGTGCTTAGTTCCTTCCTGTTTGAAGGTCTGTAGAAGGTGAAACGACAACTTTGTGACAATCAAAGCGACTCACACCCATAGGCACCCATGCAAAATGCACGCTTATTAGTTTATTAGTCTACCTCCCAGAATGCATTGCAGCATTACGCCACTATCTAGTGTACTGTAAAGTACACTATTAAGAAGGTAGAAACTGGTCTCAACCCAATTAGACCGACTCCCAAACTGAGGTAACTGCAGGTAAGATACTGACTGATGCTAAAACTCCTCAGACCCTCACTTCAAAAAATACCAACCTATTATTTTCAAACATCAGTTTTTCTGAAGGGAAGTGCTCTGAGTCAGAGAAATTAGATCTTAACGTGTTGGAAGGAAGCAGAAGAGCACGGCGGCTGTGGGAAGGATGAGAGCAGAGGAGCTGACGAGGGAAACGAAGACCTACTTCAGTCTGGAACCACCTCAATGAGCGGAAGAAATCTGACGTCAGTTCCAACTCCCAGGATGGTGTTACAAAACAAACTGAGATGTGAAATGCAGAAAAACACAGTGATGCAGACGATTTGCTGCAAAGCAACAATAAAATCCTGCTCCCAGGCCTTAAATGTCCTCTTGAGTTAACTTAAACCTAAAGCTGTTTCGTGTTTTCCAAGAATTTTGGCTCCTTAATGACCGGCTGCTGGAACTTCCTGCAGGAAAAACAACCGAAACAAACCCAGCATTCATAAAATCTTTACTACATCTAAAAAATTTGATAAATACAAATTTTATGTTTTAGGAATAAAGTTTTTTTCACACCAGGAAATGAAAAATCCTCTTTATGAGAACAACAAAAATAAAAAAAAAATCATTCATAGATCTTCAGAACATCGAGATCCTGCTGAGCAAATATTGCATATGTCAGAAAACACGCTCGTAGCTGACTAGAACGTGTCCGAGCTTATCACCAGCAGGAACGCCAGGAATCTCAAACATGCTGCAGTTCACAGGAAAACATTCCTCGCCCATCAAATACTTTCCATGTTAGAGATTACGTATATAAATATGTCATTTCTGAGTCTGTGATTGATGCAGGAATGTCTGGAGTTTATATTAAAGCTAAAAGGAGACTTGGGTTAACTAACTTGGGACATGCTTGAGATTTTATCAGCCACGTTTAGGTTCCTCTAGTCTAACATGGAAGGTCATCAATCGTTTCCTGTCCTGAGTGCCGTTTGGGTAAAGTTGAGGCGGTATGCAGATGATGTTGCTCCGTGTTGGAGACGGAGAGGAAACTCAAACAGGAAGAGCCGTGAAGTGAGATACTCGACAGGTTCTTATCCTGCAGAAATTAGAAGTGGAGGTTTCATTATTTCCTCCCTGCTGCTGCAAGTAGATGTAGCAGATAAAAGCTGGTGTGAGCGTGAATCACATGTTTGATCACTTCATTACGTCTAATCATGCACTAATTGGGCCTATCAGGTTACTATAACCTCATCAGACTGGTGCTAGAGTGAGTGTTCATCAGCCGAGCGTCTCACGGGTTTTCATCAGCACGTCGTTGAAGAGTCAGATAAGATCAGGAAGTTTGATGCAAGTCAACCACAACGTTCCCTTTAACCACGTTCTGTCTGGAAAGAGTTAAAGAAACTTCAGATTAAAGGAAAAAAATACCAGATTTTTTTAAAAACGAAAGGATCTTCTGGATGAGATTGAACTACATGCATCTTAATGTTAAAGATGTCATCTTCTCAAAAAAACTAAACCACCAAATGGTTCTGGAGCGCGGCCGTGTCTGCAGCTCACCTCTCCCCCAGGGGATGGGTCAAACGTGGAGAAAAAATTCCACCAGTGTGTGACGACTAATGGGACTTTAACTTTATCTCCCCATTCTCCATACACACTTTAGCATACAATGTCCTCAGGGGACCACACTGATATCAGCTAACAAATAAGGCCTTATTAGGAGATAGACGCAGGTGGCGAACAGGTCTGTCACCTGCAGCTGCAGGTTTGAGATTAGAGAAATCTTCTTAAGTTAAAACCAGTCAACCTTTAAACCAGGGATGTTCAATAGTCGCCTTTTTCAACATCTGATACACTGATATAGTCTAACTGTTACCAGTAAATTAGGGCTCCCTCTTTCATTAAAAGCTAAAACCAAAATAATTTTAAGTAACTAACATTACATCTCTCCATCATTCATACTTAAACTTTAAAGATGATCTGTGCAAAATATGACAACTGCTTCCATTTAAGTTGTGCCAAACAAACAAAAATATCAACACAAAACAACCTAAATCTGTTTTGCTTTCTTGCTATCTCGCTATAATAAAGAATCTAGTGTAGGATGAGTAATACAGACGATTTTATGGTGAATTTTGCAGAACAGATCCAGCTGAGGTGCATTAAGAGACAGACAACATCCCTCGGTTTGGTTCCCATGACAACGGCTCTGTTTCCAGCCCAAAGCACGCAGTCGGTGACGAGCAGACAGATACAGAGCAGAGCTCCTAGGTGTGGCGCCGTGACCTACGGTGCAGATTTTCTATCAGCGTCTCCTAGCAAAGGAACCAACAAACACTCAGAAGATTATTAACACAATCCTTAATTTGCCAGGAAGCGTGTTAGTTTTTACATCTTTGTTTACTTATCCCCAAATCCGTTAACTTGAAAACATAATTTAAGAATGTTTTTCCTTCTGTTCAGCTGCAGTCATCAGACCATCATGAGCATCATTTCTATCAAAGTGTTTGTGTCAAAATAACATCCAACCCTCTTCCTCTGGGGCTCCTGGTGCTCAGTGACTCACTCAGAATTCCATGAATTAGTCTTCATATTAATACCTGTGTGTGTGTGTGTGTGTGTGTGTGTGTGTGTGTGTGTGTGTGTGTGTGTGTGTGTGTGTGTGTGTGTGTGTGTGTGTGTGTGTGTTCAGTTAAGATAGAAGAGACCCCTTGAGGCTATTTGAGAACAACATTTAAATGTTCTCTGGAGGGTTTTTCCCCGTTACATGTTCCCTAAGGCCACGGTGAATATCTAAACATTTCCTTCTTGTCTCATTTACGTGTTTGGCTCATCAGGTTGTCTAGTAACGCACATATTTAGTTTGGATGGATAACTATGGCTCACTTGATCAACTTTCTATTCAATTCTCAACCAATAGATATTATTTTGTTCTTTCTGATGTAGTTTTTCTGCAATTCCATAAAGTTAAGATGATAAATTTATAATTATGAAGCAGCACTTTTCAAACCTGCTCAGTTCACTGGGTCGATCCTCTTTAATGTGTCATTGTGACTAAAAATTAGTACTAGCATGCAAATTATAATTTAAACAAAAATTATAATCAATAAATGCCAAGCATTTTGTACCATTGGAAAGATTGAATTTTACTCAAACACAACTTACACAACAACATGCACAAAACTCAGATCACACTAGCAAACACGTGAAACTCAGATCACACTAGCACACGTGAAACTCAGATCATAGTAGCACACACGTAAAAATCAGATTACACTAGCACACACGTAAAACTCAGATCACACTAGCACACACGTGAAACTCAGATCACACTAGCACACACGTGAAACTCAGATCACACTAGCACACACGTGAAACTCAGATCACACTAGCACACACGTAAAACTCAGATCACACTAGCACACACGTGAAACTCAGATCACACTAGCACACACGTGAAACTCAGATCATAGTAGCACACACGTAAAAATCAGATTACACTAGCACACACGTAAACCTCAGATCACACTAGCACACACGTGAAACTCAGATCACACTAGCACACACGTAAAACTCAGATCACACTAGCACACACGTAAAACTCAGATCACACTAGCACACACGTAAAACTCAGATCACACTAGCACACACGTAAAACTCAAATCACACTAGCACAAATGTAAAATTCACACTAGCACACACGTAAAACTCAAAACACACTAGCACACACGTAAAACTCAGATCACACTAGCACACAAGTAAAACTCAGATCACACTAGCACACACGTAAAACTCAGATCACACTAGCACACAAGTAAAACTCAGATCACACTAGCACACACGTAAAACTCAGATCACACTAGCACACACGTAAAACTCAGATCACACTAGCACACACGTAAAACTCAGATCACACTAGCACACACAAAAACTCAGATCACACTAGCACACACTTGCAAATGAGCACCGTTCCTTGGCTGACGCCATTTTTGTAGTTTCTCTCCATCACAGGTCTGGTAAGCTCCCCCAACGTCTCTCTACAAACACCGAGCACTGTGTCTGGCCCAACCTAAAACTGATCAGGCCTGTGGCTTCAATAGAGCGTGGTTAGACCAGCTTGCAGAGGAAAGACTGAATTTTTGCAGCATTTTATACCACATTGATAAACACTAATAAACAAGTCCTGTTTTTGGGAATTGAGACACTCTTGCCAGCAGTTTCTTAGATATCACTTTAATATGTCAACAGAACTGAATTACTGGATGTTTAGATTGATATTTGATTGTTTTGGTGTGAATAAAAAAGGCAGGAAGAGCCGTTTGCAGGAAATGATCCACACAATCTCTGACTCTGGATTTGGTTTAATCATTTCTTTGTTTTACCTGGATCAGTTCCCAGATATGTAATAATACACAGATAAAAGAATTTTACTTCACACTTTATAAACTCAAACATTGTTTATAACAAATAATTCCAATTTTATTTGTAAAGAATGTAATCCAAGCATGATGTTATTTGTTGTCATTAGCATGATGTCAATAGAGTGGATTTAAGTGAAAATATGCTTTTAATTTGTAGTAGCAAGAGAAAACGTGCTTGTATGTGCAGGGCTAACAAGAACAAACATACAACCAAGTTATTGATGTACCCAAGATTATTAAACACAATAACAAATGAATAATCTGCATTTTCATTTGGTGGCTAGACTGGAGGTAGGATTAAAGGAATGCTTTGTGTTTATTGCATTTTCTCATTGATTATTACCTATAACCTCTTTTATGGAGCTAATAAAGGGTGCAACACTACTGGCAGGTTTGTTGAGGAACCTGGGCATGGTTAGGGTTAGGGATTACAGGTTCTAAAGAATCATACCTAATACATGAAAGGGGGAAAAACTCTGCTTGGCTGGTGGTCGGAAGGACCAGTGGTGCCTGTGTGCGGCAGCCTCGCGTCCGTTAGTGCATCCCAAGGCAGCTGTGGCTATATTGTAGCTCATCACCACCAGCGTGTGAATGTGTAGTTTTGTTGTAAAGTGCTTTGGGGGGTTGTACAACCCTAGTAGGATGTATATCAAATACAGGCCGTTTACCATTTTACCAGGAGTTAAAGCTCTTGCCATTGATGGCGTTGGTTTGATTCTCATCCCGTCTGAATCCTTTTACTCTACTTCATGCCAACTTTCCCGCCTTTCCAGCATTGTTGAAAAAATAAAATGCTAGAATGTAATCTCAAAACTGTCAGATTTGATCTGATGGTTTATCTTTGTAAAAGCTTTGAATGTGGTTATGTATTCAAAGGCATGAAGGCACACAAAACAATGAGTCTTGACCGTGAAACCGTTACTCTAATGACGCATGAATACACTAGAGGTCCGTGTGTGTCGGCTGTTGGCCCTGGAGCGACTCAAAATAAAGCCAAACACAAGTCAATAGTAAAAGTGGTTTTCTTTAATCTTATATGTTTCAGTATCTTGTTTGTGTGTTGGTATGCAAATTGCTTGCAAGGGGTTTGTTGAAATTTCATGCAAAAGTATAACGGCCTTCGTGCAGCTCTTTCAAACGTGCACCCACTTTTTTTCCATTTGCATTTCTCCATTCCTTGATCTGTCAACCGCCTTTCACCCAACCTGAGAACAACCGTGTGTTTGTTTTGACGTGGCGTCTTTAACGCCTTCGATAACAGATAGAGAGGTCCCTCAGCAGGTGGAGGACAGTCACCACGCCGCCTGTTAGTGTCACCTGACAGCCACGTATTGTGTGCTAAACTGCTACTGTAAAGCCACTTTGGTTATAATGAGGGGAATCCACCATTAGGGTGACAGAAAACACCTTTGTCTCTTCTCTGGAAGAACTCCCACAGGGTCACGAGACCACCTGCAGGGTCATGAAAGGATAAGAGTGGAGGGAAGATAGAAAGGTGCAAATTTCCAACACACAGCATGACGCTCAGATGCAGCATCACCTAAAATCTGGTTTGGAGAATCATTCCAAAAAACTCCGTCCAGCGGAGCAGATCGGATCCTCCGTAGAGTTTCAGTTTGAGGTTTTTTGTGTTTGCAAACAGGAAAACAGTGATTCAACACTCAGATGTGTTGGAGTTAAACGGTGACAGATAACTGGGAGTAAACAGCCTGACTGGCAGGTTATTGTTGAACTTTCTCTCAGGACGTTGCCTCACTTCCTTCAGGAGGACAACAGCGTGCCTTGAAACCTTTTTTTTAAATAAATATATTTGTGGAGTGCTTGTAAAGGGCAAACTCCCTGAGCCGAGCCGAGCTGTGACGGCTGTTATTCTTCCTGTGCTGTTTGCCCCACTCTGAGCTGGAGGGGCCGGAAAACCGATCTGGAAAACTACTTCACGTATGTCATCGATGATTAGCGTCCGCCTGGTCCTGGCAGCGTCACGCCTGGCCCCACGGAGGGCGAGGGGGGTGAATAATACCGTCCCATGGGGGCGATGCTGCCTCACTCAAGGCCTCGCTCCTGCCTTCATGGAAGGAACTCTTGTGCCTCCGCACAGCCCGCTCCGTCCACTTCCTGTGGAGGAACTGCAGAGGAAGCTCCACCAGGCAGCCCGAGGTGGACAGAAACCTCCACAACTGGACTTTTCTGTTTTTCCAGTAGAGCTCAACAACAGTTTCTGATCAAAACTGAAAAGCAGCAAACAGAAACAAGCAGATAAAACTAGTTTGATCAATGATTCATCACTTATGATTACATACATGTGATAGAGGAGAATAAATAAACAAAACAAGATGATTTAATTCATTTAATTTCTCTAATAAAATTCCCACATAAGATCTTTAGTGAGCTTTTAGCTGAGATGAGCTTCAAAATCATCATAATTTTAAAATTATGTTGTTTCACATATTAAAATCACAAAAACATTTTATGATAATAAAAAAAGAAGTGAAAATGTCTTTATTTAACATCTGAGGGACGAATAATAGGACTAAAGGGCAAAGTAAAAACTGGAAAAAGCAAAATGAGCTCCAGAAATACAAACAGAAATGTGTTTTTTTTTATATTCTCTACAGAAATTATTTTCCTTCAGGTGAAACAAAGAAACATTTGCAGCTTTATCATCAAATAAATGAATCTCTTATTAGTAACAGTCATGTGAATTTAGTCTTTTTCTCCTATTTTTATTAAAATAGATCAAAACTTCTCCCTAAAACTTCTTGTTCAGGTGAATTTCTTCACCATCGTGTTTCATGTTTACTGATGAAAAGTGAAACCCGTTCTCACATCATGTCCTCATCCAGTAATAATCTGATATCAGACCTCCTCCCTCCCTTCATCCACCTCCTCGGCTCCTTTCCCAGGAGGAGAGAGCAACGCAGGAGGTTTGGAAATGACACGGCAGTCCGGCCTCCCATTGTACCGGAGCGTTTACTCAGCATGGGAGAACAAGGACAGTGAGGCTAAAGGAATACAATAGGCTCATATTTATTTACTGCTTAGTGGCAGCCAGGGACCCCCCCCCCCCCCCGCTGCTGATAGCAGCCCTACAGTAACTAATAAAGACCTCAGAGGGCAACGAGAGGCTAGTTAGACACTGGGTTACAAATACGATGAAAAATGCATTTTTATGCAAAAGTTGCAAAAATACGTCGACTATATTTACTACAATATTTTTATGTGCAGCTTTGGAATTATAGAATAAAACGTGTCATTTCATAACTAATCCTGCATTTTTTTGAGTTTTTTGTTGTAAAAAAAAGTCAGAATAAATCAGATTTCAGAGCAAAACACAAGACAGCATGTTTTACGGGTAAACATTTTGTTTGTAGTGCACTCCTTCATTCATTTTTTTAAAGGAATTATTTACTTTAAGGCTCTTTTAACAGTACCAGGGCTTATTTTGGTTTTAGTTTTGTTTCAGTAGTCAAAAATGAAAGAAATTATGATATTTCTGCAACACTTACAATAAGGGTCTCTTTATTAACATTACTTAGTGCATTATTAAGCATTAATAAACTATTAAGTAAAGTATTAACAACTGATTAATATTAATGTTAATATAAAGTAATGCTGACACCCCCCACCCGCCCTGGCCCCTTTGTCCTAACCTTAAGGACACTTAATAGTTAACAATATCAGGAACGTTAACAAAGGGACCCTTACTGTAAAGTTTTACCAATATTGCCACAATCTTCACCACATTGACTCAAGTGATGGGGTGTGAAACCTGCCGTGTCCAGCAGAGGGCTCCCTCACTTGCACTGTTTAAATCAAACAACAGATGTAGAACAAGATAAAGAAAACACATTCAAATAAATTATTTTCATGGTTAAATTCTCTAGAAAACTCTTGATAATGATTTTAGAGTGGCGTTTCTTCTCCTGACGTCTAATTCATTAAAAAAATGTGAATCTGATTTATGTCTGACAGAAAAATGTCTGAAACTCATCCGAACCATCTGACCTACATGACTGAGCAACGAGCCTGCCAAATAAAAATTAATTTTCCCAGAGGCATTATGAGTTTTATCGGTCGAGGGTGTGATTGTGTGAGCAGATCACGGTGATGCCCCGTCCGTTCCCTTCCTCCAATCCCCCTCCAGTTTCAGAGATTATCTCAGACACTGGATTAAAAATCTCAAAATAGAGAAATCCTTTCTAGATGAGCAGGTTGATTAAAACAGGGGTGACAGATGAGTGTGCGGAGGAACCGAGCAGCTGATATTCTCACATGTGGAAAATCATCATGGAGTTTAGTAGACTGCCAATCCAGGAGGGGCAGGCCACAGCTCTTCTGATGTTTGTGTCTGTGTAAAAGCTCTAAATAATGATTATTATACCAGCTATAGCTAGCTTCCTGAACAGCCTGTTGGAAGAAACAGTTAATGTCCTGGACTGATAAGCTAACGGCTAGTCTGAGAGCAATTAAAGCCATATATGCAAATTTTTCACATTTTTAAATCATTTTCTTGAGCCAGTATGTGCTAAAATTATCCTTTACAGCAGTGTTCCCCAACCCTGGTCCTCAGGGCCCACTGTCTTGCATGTTTTCCATGTCTCTGCTTCAGCACACCTGATCTGCATTGCCTCCTCAGGAGGACTTCAAGTGCTGCAGATGCCTGTTAATCACTCATTCATTTGAGTCAGGTGTGTGGCAGCAGGGAAACACTGGTGTTTGAAAGGGCAACATGGAAAACATGCAGGGCAGGGGGGCGCTGAGGACCAGGGTTGGGGAACACTGCTTTACGGGGTGAATGAAATGTCACTCAGACCGCCACCGCCCTCTGTGGCCAGAATACCGCACATGCAACTTCAGAGTGGCGCGCCACCCTCCTGTGGAAAAAAACATTCAGCTGACATGCCTGGCGCTGCAGTCTGCTTCCAGCATGTTTCCTGCATGTTTTAGATCATGAACACAGCTGATTTGTTTGATTTAGTGATGAACCGCTCCTGTAGACACTAATGAAGGCTGAGGAGACATTTCAGCACTTAGACTAAGGTGTTAAAAAGACGAACGCACAGCGAGGAGATAAGTTTTACTTTCGCTAATGAACACTAGGGGGTGCTAAAAACAAGCCAAAACTGCTAAGTGCTTCTTTAAAATAGTTTCAATTAACAGATTTTGCAGGTGTTACTTTACAAATCATTTAAAAAAATGCATCAATTTCACTTTAAATGGCTGCTTTTATATATGTTTATATGTTTTTATATTTCCTGCTGGACTCGACCCCTGGGTGCACAGGAAGTGCTTCATTTTGTTGCTGCTGGTGATTAGTTGTTGCTTGTAAATAACCGAAATGCAAAGTTGAAAAGAGTGTAAAACTTTATTTGTGCAAGCCACTTTGATGTTTTGGATCCAGGCTATGTTTGGACTAGCTGTTAGCTTATCAATCATGTAGGGTGTAAACCAGGGAGCCATCTACAGCAGCTCAAATAGTAATTATTCATCAATTCTGCATAGAAAAACATTTCTAAATGCCTGAAATGTCCTGCAAATCAAGTCAGGAGGTAAAAGAAAAATTATATTAAATGGGGGTGCTCTGTTAATTTTGTTACAACTAATCATGAGGCAATAATGCTTTGCACAAAAATCACTCAACAACCAAAAGGACATTGTGCCTGTCATCAGTTTAAGTTCTACCATGTTTCCTTGTTTTGCTCTTTGTTGTCCAGTCATAACTAAACCCTCATTTTTCCTATTTTGATTATTCTAAAAGCTTGATGGCACCAGCAGGTAGAGCTGGGCTAAAAAAGGGACTCCTAACATTAAGTTGTACAAAAGCACAAACGTCTGCATGGATATCGCTAATGCAGAGCCCAAAACAGGCCAGAAAAACTCACGCATCATCAAAAGTGAACTTGGGTACTTCAGCAGAGAAAAGAGAGAGAGAGAGAGAGGGCGATCAGCTGATGGCACACAAACAAATAAGAGAAGAGATGCTAAAACGTACTGGAATCAGGGTGTTTAGGGTAAAGCGGTTGGGTGAGGCACCCACGCATGTTTGGATCTGCTGAGAACCAATAAAATTGTTCCATGTTTTATAAATTTTCAACATTATCTCTGTTTGTAGATTCCAGAAATATGGAATTTGCAGTAAAAATGTAAAATTTGTTAGTTTTAAAATTTGCATGAAATCAAGTATCCACAACAAAAAGAAAATGCGTTTTATAAAAGGTAAAAGAGGAAAATAATATTCATAAGAGGAGTCAGTAATGATGCCTTTAATAAGCATTTTTGCATGATTAATTGTGTTTGTAACAGACAAAAGTCTGATGTGAGGTACCGTCATCATGCAGCCTGTCTGATTGCGGGAAGCAGGTGTGTTAGCGTGGCCTTTCAGACCAAATTTAGTCACTAACTCACTTCCCCCTGGACCCCAGGTTCCCCCTTCATTTCCCAGCAGAGCTTCCTCCCTCCTCCCCGGGTGCTCGTTGAAACTCTGCAGAGAACAAGCAGCGCATGCAGAACTGCTGCATAATATATTCAGGATTTACTGCAAATCACTGAATAATATTTGATCTTGGTGTGTGCTGCTGTGCTCTGCTCTGGTTCTTTGCCCTCATCCACCACCTCTGCAGCTCCCCTCTCTCCTTCCAGACCCAAACTCTCTTCCTTCCTGCCCTCTCACAGCTTCCTGCTCCGGCTCTTATCACTCCAGAAAACGTGACACAGTCTCAGCGCCGTCCAGCCAACGCTAACCTCGGCGGTCCTCCGTTTCTCTTGACTATCACCGCCTTAAATGGAAGTGTTTTGGCCTCGCTGGGGTCTTGGTGCTCTCAGGAGGTGGCGAGGGGATGTCACAGGGGCCCCGGTCACGCCATCTGGGCCCAATCTGTTAATGGGCTTATTTATTATAAACAATATAGGCTCCACTTCACAGCCTACAGAGGAACAATAAATCTGAAGAGGCCAGGCTTGTTTTTATTTATGCATTTATTTATCCGAGAGGAAGCGGCGGGCACGTCGGGACATTATCGACTCCTTCTCCTTTGAGGGGTTTCCCTCTGCGCTGAGGAAAACTTTGATTTACTCAGTAAATCTGGGCCTTGTGGTGCAGAGGCAGGAGCTCGCCCAAGGCCAAGGCTGTAAAGGGACACTTCAGAGCTTTTGAAGTGAGTTTTCTATAGAAATGATCTGTTGTAGATGGCTCTATGAACAACCTTATCTTGGAGAAATACAGATTATTCTGAGGGGACTGGCGAGCTAGCATCTAATCTGGGTGGGTGCAGTTATAAAGTGGATTACACTGAAAAGCGTTACGGCTGCTTGATGTTTACAAACATTCACCGTTCATCAGACTTTATGGTTATTTGCAAGAAAGAAGCAGCAAGCTTGAGCAACACTTATGGTGAATTTGACAATGGATCTTCAAAATTTAGGACTGTTTCCCCATTTTCAGAACTTCCAGATCATTTTACCAGACCTTTACCAGATCGGCCCTAAAGAACCACTTCTGGGTCATTTCAGGGACCACCCGAGTGCCTGCCTTGGGGTACGCACTCAGAAATGTCCCGGTGTCGCTGGGCGGGACTTAACTCATGCTGATTGGCTGTAACTCAGTAAGAAATGACATCACCAAACTACCGGCGTTTGTTAAATTGGAGGAGTTGCTGGTGAAGCAGAATGAAGGGAAAAGAAAATAATTGTCTTTTTTGAACTCCCAACAGCAAAAAATACATCCGGTCCCCAAATGTATTAAATCACGGCTTATTCTGACAGAATAAATCTTTTTCATTCTCCGTGAACGTCTCTTGACACTGATCAGTGACATCACTCACCACCAGAGTGGTCGCGATATGCCGACATCTTTTGATGATTTTGTATGGAGACACGAAGACCGAGCCATCATTTTCCCTGTCATCTTCCTCCCCCTCAGAAATTTCCTGGAACTCCTAAATAAACCACATTATGTCACTTGTGACAGGTTATCACTTTGGCTTTGGACTTGCACTGACTAGCCTTTAGCTGATCAATCCAATCAGAAATAAACTCTGTTTCTCCAAACTGAGGCTGTTCCAAAAGCTATCAGCAGGTGAGATGCTGACTGTTGACTCTTTTGAAATCCACTTTATACAAATGTGGTTAATTAAATCATCCCAGTCTCTAAGTTCTACTTTTAAATCACTAAAATAAAAAACATTATTTTAATATTCCGTCTCCTTATCAGATTCGGTGAGTGTAAGGTCCAGGCTTGCAGGAGCATCTTGAGTAAAACTGGACTCTACTTGTTGCTTTTATTTTTATAACGCTGCTGCCAGATACAAGTCTGCTGAGGCATGATAGAGCCTGTGTTATTGTAAGGCCACAAGGCCATCTGATAAGCCCTCTTGCTCCACAGCCTGCAGCGATAACGCGTGTTTTGGGTGGGATCAGGCCAGAAAAGGCTGAACCTGCTGCTGCTGCTGCAACAAATGCAACATTTTTACTGCAAAGCCCAGAGAACGCAGGCATTGATCAGAAGGTGTGGATGGCAGTTTTCAGCTGCACATGGAGCACTCTCCTGGGTCTCCATTGTTTCACACTCTGCAGTAGTATGTCAGCACAGGTAGCAGGCAGGCTTTTGTCTGAATGCACTCAGTGATGATATCAAGAGGGACTTTCCCCCAGCTTCCTGATAGCAGTTTTTCCCATGTATTTATTTAGGAATAATCACAGGAATACCAGTCAGCTGACCAAACCGCCCTCTGTTGTGGTTTTATTTTTTTTTCCTCAATGCAACTAAATCTGTTGACACGATTACTGATTTAAGCACGGACCAAAACGAACTGCTGTGGTTGTTTTTTATGTTTGTTTGTTTTGTTTTGTTTTTTTGGCCACATATGTTAATTATGGAAACCCATTCCCGCCACTCTGGTTTAAAAAATATTTTTTATCTTATAATTATAACTAGCTCATAATTATGAGAAATTATGAATTATGAGATAGCTAAGTCACAATACATTTTTTCTTTTTTATCAGAGTGGCGAGAATGGGCTTCCATAGAATTGAAACATTTACTAAACTTAACCCTATAATAAACATATTTTACTCCTATACTAAAAGCATGACTCAGCTGTTTTCGGTCAATTAAACAGAATTTAGTCTGAATTTTGGTCTGAATATTAAAACACCACTAGTTACATTCAAATATCTCTTTTTTTAATGTTTAAATAGCAAATGCACCAAATTTTCTTTAATTGTCAGAACAATGAAAATCAGATATTTATTAAACTATTTTAGCTCCACCTCTCTATGCAGGTGACTCTATTCCAAATATGTACTCAAGATCTCAAAAAGATATCAAGGATTTTGCACAAAAAGCAAAAATTTAATGCAAGATTTTTTTAAACGTTGTGGATATTTAGAGTGAACGACCTGTGAGTGAGGTGAGGAATGAAACTGTCACCACAGGAAGTCTACCTAAGATTTGATTGCTGCCCTTCCTGACTTATTCAAGTGACTTAAATCTTATCTCAGAGGTAATTCTTCCCATTGTCTACAAGCAGAACGTCAAGGGATGTGATGCAGAAGGTGTCTCGCAAACCACTGGAGAGATTTGAATGTATTTGCTTAGGGGGAAACCCACCAGATGCACATCTACTGCTGAGTAACTTTTAGAGATGGCTGCCAAAGCTAATTAGCATTAGCAAGCAAAAAATGACAAGAACTTTGTCACTTTTGCAAAATTCAAGCCTCAGTTTGTTGTTGCACGAGCTGAGTCAATCCCATCTCGTACAGTGCTAACAGAGCGTGCAAAAAATTGCATGAAATTGTGCAAAACTGCATCAATTCCTCCAAACCACAGCAGCGATGTCCTTAAAGCTTATCCATTATAGCTAAAATTCAGTTTCCTGCTACAAAGCTGTTCATTTAGTGAGCTTTAGGGGCTGGTTGGTGGACTTTCACACATAAAATCCCTTTGTCCTGCAGCTCCAGTGCCCCTCTGCTGCACTATAACCTCCAGTGGGCAGTGAGCAGATATTGATGAGCATTATCAATAGTTCATTTACACAGAGCATTGTGTGTAAATGAACCGGAGATAATCTCATCAGGTGAACTCTGACACGGAGAGGTTTGGGCAAACATGGCAGCTCCTTGAAGTTTACAGACCCCAAGTCTGAGATAACGACTTAATGAGGAGATGCGACGGCGTCCGCTTCCCTGAGACTGAGGCTCATCCTGAAGGCACAAGGATGGAGCACGACGACTGTTTCGGTTCAATAATTAAAACGGCAACAACAAAGTTTTCACACCTGAGAATTAAACGGGCTGTTAAGTCGACACGTGTGAGAGACTTCCAGACGCCGCGTGCTCAACCTGAAGGAGCAAGCTGAGAGAAAATGTGTGTGAATTATGAATAATGAAGGGTTGGTTCTTCTTTCTGTGATGCTTTGGTGTAAAAGGAACAACTCAGGGAGGAAGCACTCACACACACAGAGCATTTCCTCTATAAAACCACAGCTGTGTGAAAACAACAGCAAGGTGCATTCCTCACTCATTTCTCCCACTTTAGCTCAAAAACGGAAAACTTAAGGAATGAATTAATCTCCGTTTCTGCATTTAGGCTCAGTGGCAGGCTTGTTTTAAATGCTCGACTCGTTTAAAGATGCACGAAGATGAAGGTTAGTGGGAAAACAGGTTTAAGGAGCTTTTTTTGTTAACCACATTCTGTTAAAAGAGAAGTTGTGTCTGTGAGGAAGTTCCAGCCATGAGTTTTGGAGTATTTGTTCTGTAATCTCCAGAAGTGACAGCGCACTATTTCACAGCAAGAGGGAAAAACTTTAAAAAGTCCCATATCAAACTGGTCTTATGATCTTTTCCCCCTAAACACACACACACACGCACACACACACACACCAGGATAGGTGTCAGGATCTCCCCTTTTATCTCGCTCCTCTGAAACTTCCTTGCTTGCCGATATTGATCCAGATTCCTGCGAGCGACGATGCCACTGATCACACTCGCCGTCATCGATCGACACCGGCCACCTCTGAGGCCTTTCGGCACCCTCGGGGTATCAGGGGTTTGCTCTGCAGTGACGCTTTAGCGCCTCAACAAGCCAAAGGCTACACATGAAAGGATTCAGAGTATGCGAGGACCTGCAGGATCAATCCACAGTTTGTCAAATACAAAGACCTCACTGTCTATTTTCAAAAGTCCTCATCGATCATTAGATTTGCAGAAATCAAAGCAGTGCACAAAGTGATCAACATGAGACTCACTTATTATTTGTTGCAATTATTAAAAATAAACCAATTACACCTCATCGCTCGTTTTAAATAGCCCCTAGAGTTATTCCTGCTCATGTGCCAAGGCCAAAAGGCAAAGACAGACTCAAAATAGACGAGTCTTATCAGTGAGGGAATGATCACAGCACGGTTAGGAACAATACAGAGGCATTATGGGAGCTGAGCTTGACCCTAATAACGCGACGGGGCTGTCAAGGAACCTGGAGAACAGGAAGTGGACCGTACCCCTGCCTTCATGGATAAAGTCATAAAAGTGATAAACACGGGCTTCAGTTAGCCTCCGTCAGGACAATGATGGGAGGATTCTGGTTGGTAAACATGGGATTAAAGAGTGGTTTCCCTTTTAAATAAATTATTAATGATGATTCAATCACAATGATTTATATGCAGAAAGACGGCAGTTTTTGTGGAAGAGAATCTGTTTTGGTTCAATTAACAAGATTTACAAAGAATGCTGCACCGTAAAACTTTTACTAAAGTTTTCATGCATAAACATCCATTTTCAACTTCCTGGTTTAACTTTGACCTTCAGCCATAGTTATCAGTTGGCTCTGATTCATCCAGGATCTGGTCTGGTCTCCAAACGTGTCATTTTCCAGGTTCAAAAACTAAAGCAGGAAAGGAAAACTTGGAATTTTATTGTTTGATCTTTGGTTTGATTTAGACAACTAAATGGCCCACCAGTGTTCCTACACGAATAAAATTTAGCTAAATGTTCTGAGAAGTTTATTTGTTTATACAGATATTTACCTTTGATTGAATCAGACTAACAGCAGTCCATCAGTGTCTTGTGTTAAAGCAGTCCTAGAATGTAAAACCACATTAATCTGGTTGTTGTTGTTGAATAAAGGCAGCTTGAAGTGACTAATGTAGCATTTCATGATGTCTGACATATCTGACCTGCTTTCCTAGGTAAATTAGTAATGTTAAAATGGCCACAGAGAAATGGTTCGTTCTGAGAAAAGCTGGTTCAACACGTCATACGCTTAGAAACACACTGCCTTACATTAGCATGTCCCAACCAACGTCAACATCTGCAACATATAATCATTGGGTAGTGTAATACTAACCACAGAACAACACTGGCCTAAGATATCACTAATGCTCAAGCTACTACTAATGCTAGCCTGAGCTACTGATGCTAGTCTGAGCTACTACTGATGCTAGTCTGAGCTACTACTAATGCTAGCTCAAGCTACTACTAATGCTAGCCTGAGCTGCTGCTAATGCTAGTCTGAGCTACTACTGATGCTAGTCTGAGCTACTACTAATGGTAGTCTGAGCTACTGCTAATGGTAGTCTGAGCTACTACTAATGCTAGTCTGAGCTACTACTAATGCTAGTCTGAGATACTGCTAATGGTAGTCTGAGCTACTACTAATGCTAGTCTGAGCTACTACTAATGCTAGTCTGAGCTACTCCTAATGCTATTCTGAGCTACTCCTAATGCTAGCCTGAGCTACAACTAATGCTAGCCTGAGCTACTACTAATGCTAGTCTGACCTACTACTGATGCTAGTCTGAGCTACTACTAATGCTAGTCTGAGCTACTTCTAACGCTAGTCTGAGCTACTTCTAACGCTAGTCTGAGCTACTCCTAATGCTAACCTGAGCTACTACTAATGCTAGTCTGAGCTACTACTAATGGTAGCCTGAGATACTGATAATGGTAGTCTGAGCTGCTAGTCTGAGCTACTCCTAATGCTAGCCTGAGCTACTACTAATGGTAGCCTGAGCTACTGCTAACGCTAGCTCAAGCTACAACTAATCCTAGGCTGAGCTACTACTAATGCTAGCCCACGCTACAACTAATGGTAGCCTGAGCTAATGCTAACGTCCTTGTTGGACGAGAGGAAAACAACAAGCAAAAATGTCGAAGCCCTCATGCTTCAGGATGTACTGAGAATATCAAGACAAAGAATGAATGTCAGAGAGATCCATAGCTTGTAGTCCTCACTTCGTCCCCCCACTTAGACTGAACACAGAGTCACTAGCTTCAGGTGTCCTGGAGCCATCAGGGTAAACTGGTCAATCAGCATGCAGCTGAGTGGGCGGGGTAAACTAGTCTTTCCATTGCAGGGCTTTGTTATCGGGTTGTGTTTGGCCATTGATCAGGGCTCCTGGGCCGTTGTGAGCCCCAACAAAGTTTCATATGATATATAGAGACTTAAAGAACAGTTTCCGATTGTAAAAAAAAACTTTCTAGAACACCTTTAAGGGTGAAAAACATCACATTATCTGGAAAATATTAGAAGTTACCAAATTCCAATGAACTGGCACAAGCAAGGTTTTACCTTTGGACCACGTTAGTTAAACAATCAACTATAACAAGGTGTAAAAAGAAAACTTTGGAGGACTTTCTGCCAATTTTTACTGTGGAACAAGCTGCTTCCCCCTGTTTTCTGGTGTTTATGTCATGCTAAACAAATATTGCATGTGACAAGAACAGAATTTCACCTCTGAATGTATTCATTCGTACTTCTGCACCCTCTTAGCTGCCCGAGTGAAACGACAGCTTCGTGGTCATTCACAGGAAAAGGACTTTGATTATTTTACTTGTTTCTTCCTCTGTATTGTCGGCTGACCCCTGGCAATGCTCAGACCCTGAGGTCACCACAACTGGTGGCGAAAAGTTTCCAAACATCCTCGTGTTAGCATGGCTAAAGGCATATTTAAGATTTGTCTTGGAACCGTCTCAGAATGAGGGCGAGACGAGAAGATAAACGGATGCGCTCGTCCTCTAAACTGAGCAGCAGAACTAAACAAGAAACGGTTTTATCACTGGAGCATCTTCATGTGGGGGGGGCAGGATGGCGCTGCAGAGGTGAATGTGTTGCTGAACGAGGAACGTCCAGTATCCGAGGCTGAGTAGATTCCCACCTGATTCCCAGCAGATCCCTGACAGATTAACGCCTGCAGAACAATGAGACAAGAGTGGAGACAGCTTCCTTTGTGTCCCCACTTGTCTACGGCACACAACATCCCAATGCTACCCTTTCAGCGAGGCTGGTGTGTGTGCTCTCGGATCACAAAACTTTCCCAGCAATCCCCTGAGGGAGGGGGAATACTATACCAACAGGAACGCATTAAAACATCTGTGTGTGCATGTGAGCGGGAGGCAAATTTCAAACAACGTGATGATCTGCTACATTTTCATTCAGTCATTTGTCAGAATTTTGAGTCCTTTACGTCTGTGGCGTTGTCTTGTGGCCTTTGGAAAAAACACGGCCTAGCATCGACTCTCAGATCCTGCATTCAGCCTTAAATTAGCCTCTTTAGCCCGCGGATGATCTCTCATATCTGCAGTTTCACAAGAGGAACGATTCTCGGGTTACTCGAGATCAACCTGCAGTGACGCGGCAGTTTTGAGTGGGTGAGGCTTCAGACTTGAGGGATATGAACCTGTAGGGATATGAAGAGTGACAGCTAGAGACGGGACAAATCTTGAGTGACGTTAGTGTCAAAACCGAACAGAAAAGGTGTCATTTCTAATTACAGAATCACTGTTTTACAAAACACCTGCTTTGTGTTTCCTCTCCCCGCCGAGGAGCTGTGACCCCCTCACCCTTGACTCCCCCATCCTGAAACACCTCCTGTTCTCCACAGCAAGTGTTGGAGGAAGTCGTGGTCTAATCAGATAATTTAAGTAATGATGGATGGATGCAAAGCTGCCAAAGCTTTAAGTCAAGGCGTTGGTCGGAAACCTTCCAGATGCAGTCATCTTTTATTCCCATGTCAGCTGTCAACAAGCTTCTTTTTTTCTATTTGTACAAATCAAAGTTGAATATTTTAGAAACCAGGAACAACGAGATCTCAAATATTCCTCAACAGCTGTCTCTTGATTCTTGGAAAGCATACCTAATCCAGGACAATGATGGATCTTATCAACCAAGAAGGAAGTTTCCATTGAGGATGCAGAAATAAACTCGCTTTAGAACACTTAACCCTTTAGATTCTTTATAAAGTTGGTTTGTTCTCCGTTCTCATGGAACAAATTCTGATTAATCAGCAGAATCTTCTATGATTCAGCTTATAAGCAAAGATCATTCCCGAGTTGGGAATGTCAGAGCTGTTGCTAATCATCAATCCTTTTAGTTTAGAAACAGAGCGTCTTCAGCGCTTGCAGCTAATTAGGAGAGTATTGTTTGAGCTCTGTGCCGCTCCAGCGGCCCGGGGGATCCCAGCAGAGTGCTAACACATATATACCTTCCGTTCCTCTGATTCAAACCGACTCTGTCTCCTCCGCACCGCCGTACACTCACAATTCCCAAGAAAACCACCCACAGACATTTACAGAGAGACTGGCGACCAGCAGCTCCACCGCGTTTCAGTACTCACTTGGAAGGCGGACAATTTGTGCTGCTAACGCCAAGGACAGGAAGTGCTTGCAGAGTGACAGGAAGTGCTCACCGCTGCAGTAGCCGAGGCTGGAACTGAGATAATGCCATTGTGTAAGCAAGCCAAGTGACCTCTCCCTCAGCGCGGAGTCCAGAGGCTGGCGTCGAGAGCCCCGGCCCCCACCCAGCCCCAGACTCCCCAGGCACGGGGTGGGGGACTTGGTGGAGGTACAGGCGAGGGGGGGGGTGGTAAGGAGAGGGGATATGAGGCATGTCACCGCTTCTCATCTCCCCCTACACACACACACACACACACACACACACACACACACACCAACGCCTCCCCTCCTTTGGGTTGACTCTGAACCTCACCTTGAAGAGGAAGTGTGGCTACGACTCCAGACTTTATGACTTCTCCCATCAAAAGCCAGGATTTTTCACTCCCATACAGAGCAGGAGGCACACTCAGACCAACGCCCTCGTCCACACACGCACTGCAAACACACACACACACTTAAACACACACACACACACAGGGACCCTCTTTCTCTTCTCCCTCAGGAATGACGAGAGGGGGAAAACCATATCAGGTCATCAGTGGTAAAATAGACGATGACAGTATTATGGACCAGATCCTGACCCGTACAGCGCCAGGCTGGACCTCGGTCCAATACACACCCACCCTCTGACCCCCCCAGAGGACAAGCACGGAGTCCCTGCTGCTGTCTGCTGGGGGCATGAAAAGGTTGCATAAGCATCTCTCATATTTCTGTCAGCCCCTTTTACCACGACTGCAGACCACAACGAGATGGGAATGGTCCGAGAAAAGGCCAAGCTGACAGGTTTGGGTCTGCTGGTCCTGATAAGGAACCGGACCGCCCTGCGTGGGTGATGTTTGGATTTCAGACAGACGGGGGCTTCATTCTCTGCAGCGTAAACAGGCCGAGTCTGGAGGTTTAAGGTGCAACAGGTTGATTTAACCTTTTCACGCCATCCTGATCTGGGAAAACTGATCCAGAACAACAAGGAAACAGATTTCTGTGTGAAGTTACTCGTAGTTTATATTTGACTTGTTGCTCATGTCATCCAGATCAGTGGCTCCATGTTTTTGGCGTCACGAACAAGTTTGGAACAAGTTTGGAACAAGTTTTCCATGCACCAACACAGGTCAGAGCATAATTGTGCACTTTAAATAATTAGTAGTTTTCAAAATAAAATACATTGCAGATCACTGATTACATTTTTAAAAGATGCATGAAGGTTTTTTTAATGGAATTTTTACTCTTTCTGTGAGACCTGGAACAGAATGATCCATGGACCACTACTGGTCCTCGACCTGGAGGTTTGGGACCCGTGTTGTAGAAGTTTGATGCTCCTCTGAGAAGTTTTCTTAGAGGCTCAGAGGAAAACATGGAGGAAAAATAGAAAAGAAAAAGAATTATTTGAGGCATGCATTAAACTTAATGAAAAAAAACTAATATCCCCAAAAATCAGAAACAAAAGTGTAGATATTGAATATTATCACTACATTATTACAAATCCTGTGTTCATAAAACATTTTCCTGAGTCTGGACCCAAAATAGTTCATTTATCTGATCAAATCTGGCTTATTTGAAGTATTTGAAGTATTTGATCATCTCAAATCGACTCACACAAGCAGAGATAATGTACGTGCGCAGATCTGCATTGATATTTCAACGTCACGTATGGGGGGGGGCGTGCATTTTTTCCAGAGTCAAAGGTCTGATCTTGTTTATTTAAGAGTCCTCTCTTGTTAATTTGGGTCTCAGGAAATCAATCATCCTAATTAGCGCCTTTAATCCAGCGCCAGTCACCATAGAGTGTCTCCAATCCAGACGACCAGACGTGCGTAAAAGCTGCAAACTGCGGAGCAATTTACATGACTCACGCTTTTAGCGCTACGCAGGAGCCCAATACACACAGGCGTGTGCGTGCGCGTCTCTGTGTGTGCGTGGTTAAACTAAACAAGTGAAATGATGCGTTTTATCTCATTTGGATGCAAAAAGATTCGCTAATTAAATCATATCTTTTTCATTTTGCGCACAAAACCCTCGCAGCCTCTTTCGGCTCCAGAAAGGTTCGGAGGCGGGGTGCAGAGAACTTTTTTACACCTTTGTAGTAGTGGGCACTCCTCCGCGCGGTGATTGGCTGTTTGTTAGTTTATAGCGCACCGACTCTCACGCGCACTCCTGACTTGTCTCTCTACCTTTTCACTTCTTGTCGCTCCTGGAAGAGGCGCGTGGATGTGACTTGCTGTGCTTTTTTGCTCAGAACCTAGAGAGAGTTTGGTCTTCTTCCCCCTTCCCCTCCAGGCTGTGTTCACTTGTTGTGGTTCCTGCGCGCTCCCCGGTGCCGGTCCAACAGAAATGAGCAGTCCCGATGCGGGTTACGCCAGCGACGATCAGACCCAGGCAAGGTGTGCGATGTCAGTCATGATGCCTGGAATGGGACACTGCCAGTGGGCCGACCCTCTGAGTCCTCTCGGGGACGCAAAGGTGGTGAAGAACGAGCCGTCCGGATCCGGGAGCCAGAACCGCGGAAAGAGCGAACCGCGGATCCGGCGGCCCATGAACGCGTTCATGGTCTGGGCGAAGGATGAGCGCAAGAGGCTGGCGCAGCAGAACCCGGACCTGCACAACGCAGAACTCAGCAAAATGCTGGGTGAGTACTTTCTGGCAAGTTTTCTTTCATATTGTAAATGCCCTAAACTTTAAATTTGTTCAGTTTTACTCTTCTAAACAACTTTAAATGTGTTTCTCTGTGCGTTCAGTGAGATAAAGTTACTCTGGGCTGCGGGTTTAACCTCCAAATCCTTGATCTGTCCCCTAAAATGGCACCATGCTATTTTTATGTGCATCACAGGCTGAGTACAGTATCTGCTGACATGTCACTGATGCCTTATGTCCTCCTGACCTGCAGGGAAATCATGGAAAGCCCTTCCTGTCACAGAAAAGCAGCCCTTTGTGGAGGAGGCCGAGCGACTGCGGGTCCAACACATGCAGGATCACCCCAACTACAAGTACCGGCCCCGGAGGAAGCCGGGGAAGAGGATCAAGAGACTGAACTCTGGTTTTCTGGTCCACGGCGACCACCAGACCCAGCCGATGCCCGGGGACAGCCGGGTCTGCGTGGAGAGTCTGGGTCTTGGTTTCCACGAGCACGGAGGCTTCCAGGTTCCTCCACAGCAGCTGGGCCACTACAGGGACGCAGCTCTCGGGGGCCCCTCTTATGAAACCTACAGCCTCCCCACTCCTGACACGTCCCCTCTGGACGCCGTAGACTCAGACTCTATGTTCTATACCCCTCACTCTCAGGAGGATTGTCACATGATGCCTGCATACCCCTACCACGCTCAGGTGGCAGATTTCCAGCCTCAGGAAGCCCTCTCCAACCACCACAGCAATCCCATCATGCACCGGCACCCAGCCTCCGCTCCAGAACAGCCTCCTCCCTCCTACATGGGATGCCCCAACCCTTTGGCCATGTACTACACCCAACACTGCAACTCCAGCCACCCCAAACGGCACCCTGGCGGGGCAGGACAGCTATCCCCTCCTCCCGACTCCCACTCCCACCCAGCAGACAGCATGGAGCAGATGCACCCCTCTGAGCTGCTGGCTGAGGTGGATCGCAACGAGTTTGAGCAGTACCTGAGCTCCTCCTCGGCACGCGCGGACATGACAGGCCTGCCGTACGGGCCTCACGAGGTCGGCATGAGCGGCCCTGAGAGCCTGATCTCCTCGGTGCTGTCGGACGCCAGCACAGCCGTGTATTACTGCAGCTACAACAGCTCCTAACCTCCCGCCTGCTGCAAGGACCCATGATCTAACCTCAAATCTCTCAAGCTAAACATGAACAAACCTGCTTTTGTTTTTAGTTTCCACTCGTGGACAGAGAAGGCTCCTGAGATTCTCAAAGCATTGAAGAAGACTTTGTACTGTATCTATAATAAGAAGCCATGATTTTTGATATTATTTTTCTTAACACTGGTTTTTAATGGCAGGGATGTGAGTTTGTTTTGTGTTTGCATCGTTTTTTTTTTTTACTGTCACTGTTTTGCATTATTGATTTTTTTTATACTTTTGCACTTTTGAGAAATAAATGTTTGCAAATAAGACTTCTCTTTGGTATTTATTGCTTTTAACGTGTTAAAGTTTTATGACACTAAACATTAACTCAATCGATGAGGAGTTTCATTACAGTTTGATCTGTGGGGGTTTTTGTTGGCGTGGTTTTCCCAGAAGCAGCATTTGCTCACCTGGAAGCGGGGCAGCGGAGGCCTGCGACCCGGCTTCCTGGCCCACACAGGACTGGAGGTAATCTGAGTGTCCCCGTTACGCATGGCGCCTTGTTTTCTCAGCGTGGGAGCAAAGTTTATGCACCGGACATCCTGTCTGTAAATGACTTCGACTCCTCTGATTAATGCTAGGGGTCATTAAAATCCAATCACACCTATATTTACCACATTTTGATGGTTTATGATGTAAATTCCCAACAAAACCTAGCATCTGTTCCTGTTAGCGCGGCCATGACGTCAGGATTTATTTCTATAATCCATCCTCTCAGGCATCAATCAAACTTATCAGGCAAAAATCTTTAGGAGATTAAAGCGAACCTTGAGGATGATTTAGAGTATTTATGGCTCAACAACAGAGCTGCTTTATAAATAGAGATTTCCCCTATTTCAAAAGGAAGAGGTTCTCCTCCGAGGGGTCAACCGCCCTGACCTCACCGTCCATTTTTAGCACTTCAGAGGAAACATGCTCCAGAGGTGTGCATGCACTCGTGCGCTTTGTTCATGATGAATATTCTTTCATGTTAAAACCAGCAGAGGGTCTCAAAGTTAAACGCTGATTCTTCCCACGGTATTTGTGAGGAAGTCAGCTTTGCTTTGTCTTTTCTGTCCGGTCAGCTTAAATTTGGGGCTAAAATAATGAAAGCTGCGTTTCTGTGACACCTTTGTGCCTCGGGGCCATGCGGGAGAATCCTGAGTAAATGGTGTGAATCTGCTTCAATTCAGGCTGCTTTATCCTCCCTGTTGTTGCAGCTAATGGGTGCATAACGACAGGCTCAGGCCCCCCGACCCCCCAGGCTTTAGCAAAGTGGGTGGGGGTCACCTGCTCGGACCCCCCTGATTTTATCAGCACACACCTGATCAGGGAGACTCGTTATCATCTGCAGGCTGAAGCAGATTGAGTTTGTTCTGTTTTGTGGTTATTTTTTAACTTTAATGCAACTAAAACATCAATTTCACTGTAAGAAACTAAATGTTGAATTAATTTAACCAACTTGTGTCACCTGGTCAAACTAAACCCAGTTAGTGATACATTTACTTTTAACATAATGCATATGTCATTTTGGTAACACTTTACAATAAGGGTCCCTTTATTAACGTTATTTAGTGCATTAATAAACTATTAAAATATTAACTGCTTAACCATATTATGTAATACATTACTAAGCAGACACCCCTTTGTTTATTAATGCTTAATAGTGCACTAAGTAATGTTATTATAGGGACCCTTATTGTAAAGTGTTACCAATATTTCTAAATAACCTTTAAGGAAATTACACATATTTGCTTTTCTTGTCCAAAGATTTTAATATGTATATGAATTATTATGGTTGTCATGCAGAAAATTACACAATGTTGCAAGATATTGTAAAAATCTGTTAACTCTCAGAATACGAATGATTCATCTACTAACATGTCACGTTTTAGCAGAACGGACCATGTTATAGCCATGTTGCTGTCAGTGAGGTTGACTAAAGGTTAATCAGACAAACGTGCAAAATATTATTAATGAATAAGTGAAATAAAATATTCATATTTGTAGGTTTTAACAAGACACATGGATTTTTTTTCACTTTGTCTTTAATTTTTTATTAGGATGATCAAAAACAAGCTAGTTTTGTTTCTTAAACCCTTTTTGAAGCATTAATTGAAATTAACCAGTAAAAAATCAACCTACTGAGTGAAAGAAATTCTAAAAAAAATATATGTTTGAATAAAAAGTAAAAAATTACCTTAATTTTATTTTACCTTAATGAAAATATTATCATTATTTTCACAATATTATTACATTACATGCCCCAAATTAAGTTTCAAAAATGTGCAAAAATAAATTATATTTTTGTTTTGTTTTTCTTGGTGTGGAAGTTAAAGAGTTCGGCGTTATTATATATAAGTTATGATTATTATTGTTGTTGTTGTTGTAGCTAAAGCCATTGGTCAAACCCATTTATTTCAATTTAAATCTCTTTTTAAAGAGAGACCTGCATGGCTGGCAGGGCAGTAAGAACAAAATATATAATATATAAAATAACAAACATACAACATTTTAAACTTTTTGCACAACTAACACAGAATGCATCTTGTAAAAGTTTATAACAATGTCTTTAGCGGTTGTGCAAACTTGATGTAAACCACCAATAACTAGAGAGTTGCAGCAGAACTGAGATGTTTCCAGAGGATTTTAATGGTGTCCCTCTGTGCACGTATGCATGTGTGTGTGTGTGTGTGTGTGTGTGTGTGTGTGTGTGTGTGTGTGTGTGTGTGTGTGTGTGTGTGTGTGTGTGTGTGTGTGTGTGTGTGTGTGTGTTGGTGCTCCACTCTGAGATTACAGCAGCACTGCATTAACAACAGCAGCTCTTAATCACGACGCTGCCCTAATCTCATCTCAGGTAGCTGCCTTTCACAAACACAGCTTCATTCACCCACAACCCTCAGCTGTGTTTGACAAAGTCGGGCAGAAACGCTGCCAGAGGGTTTCGTTTTCAGTCACGATAGCATCAACACGGGTGAGTCTGCTGAATAAACAGAGAAAGCAACGTAAACATGAGGTGGAATTAATTCATCCTAATTCAGCTCTTTATGCAGCATTTAGAACTGGACGCCACTAATTAAAGAAACGATAAAAGCTGTTTTCTTGGTTTAATGGAAGTAGGCAAGAAAGGAGTTTGATGGAATTTCAAGAAAAATATTCCAGTTTTTCTCTTGTTTACTAATGTTTCAATTAGTCGTGACTCTACTTTGTTAAAGGGGACATATTAAGACTTTTTTTCTGAAATCACAATAGTTCTATGGTCGATACCAGACATATTATTACATTATTACATACCAGCTCCGGTGGCCTAGTGGTAGAGTGTCCGCCCCGGGACTGGGAGATCGGGGTTCGAATCCCGGTCGGGTCATACCAAAGGCTTTGAAAAAATGGGATCCAATGCCTCCTCGCTTGACACTCAGCATTAAGGAGTTGGATTGGGGGGTTAAACCACCAAATAGTTCCCGAGCGCAGCCACAGCTGCAGCTCACGGCTCCTCACCATGGGGATGGGTCAAATGCGGAGATGTAATTTCACCATTGATGAATACTTGGGACTTGAACTTTATTCATTTGCACTAAATCCCTCTCACATAAAGTGTTTTCATCAGTTTTATTTTTGACATTTTCATTATCTTCCAGAATGAGTCGTTTCAGGGCTCTGTCACTTTAAGAAAACACGCTGGATCTGGCCACGCCCACCCAGCCCGTAGTCAGGCTGCTATAGGCTGAGAAGCTCAGATGTCCAGGAGGGGATCAGAGTAGAGCCACTGTTCTTCCAGCAGCAGCTGTCTCTTGCACACAAGAGGTGGTTCTATTCTACTTTCCCTGCTTGTGACATCACAAACAGGGATTTCTTTGAAACGGCTTGTTATAGGCACATAATTCCTAAAACCTAAGACTGATAGGAAAGAAATGGATGGATTGTGTGTTTACAGAGGCAGAAGATGCCACATGGCATGAGTGAGTTTTGCATTATATGTCCCCTTTAAAGTTTATTTGAACAGTGAGAATTTATTCTAACCTAAACAATTGAATTACACCCCACCTAAAATCCAATATTTGGGTTTAATTCTGGTCATATGCACAAAATAGCACAGAAATGTGTTTGCTTTCATTAAAGACTGCAGTGTAAATTCCCTCCGGCCCAGTTTTAGAAAGAATCGCAGCCGACTGAAGGTTCCAAGGGCCCAAACTGATTAAGTCATTGATGGTAGATTGCAAATACAGCATGTGAGACAGCTGCAGGAGAGGGTGTGTCCCTCGTCTAAAGCAGGGCTGGTTGCTCGTAATCCCGGGCAAATGCTGTTACTCTCAGGCCCTGATCGCTTTTATGGTCCCTGCATGTCACACGAGTCCAGTTGTGCTCCTGCTAAATTTAGATTTACAAATCCAGTTCAGAGCTCAATTCTGCACTAAATATTTCTTTTTATCTCAACGCTTCCATCCCGGCTTCTTGTCACATTCGGTTATAATTAGTTTTCTAGTGAACTGATAGATTGAACAGGTATCTTTGTGTGTTTTTTTTTTTTGACAGGATGTCAGCTGATGTGTAAAAAATCACACAGAATATTCACAACTGAGTTTAGAAGCATTTTTTTGTAGCAAAGCAGAATTGCAGCGTTGTTATGATGAGGTGCAACAGCTGTGCTCTCGTCTTTTGTTATATTCTATCTTTATTCTGCAAATATGTGAGTTTTCAATCACTTTTCCTGCAGGATTTTTCCAAATATGGGCAATCAAACACATTTTAATTAAAAACAACACACTAATGTCTTTAATTGTTGCTATTATAAGTCGATAAATTGGCTTTAGATTATATGTGAACTGTGTTTTTTCCAGCAATAAGCAATTCCATAGAGCTTCAAACGAACACAAAGCTGGTTTTACCGGGGCTGAGTATTGGAGGACATTATTCATGCCGGCCGGTGCATTTGTTTCAGTCAGGAATTGACACGCGGAGCTGAATCAACTCCAGGCTTCTCCCGATCAGCTCAGCACTCTCTGTTCTTTTGTCTGAATTCCCTGGAGGCATTCGGGAGAATTTTTAGCTCCTACAGGGGCGGGTAGTGAGTGTAAGATGACTACATCAGCAGTCAGCTTCCTCTTTTCTGTGTTTTCCTTTGGAGGGCTAAAAGGTGTTGTCAGACTTTGCTTTAAGTCTTATGTCCTCTTAAAAGATTCCCAGGTTGCTTCCTTCCCATGGAATGAGTGATGAAGGTGAGCAATGTGGACGAGCAGCAGGGAACGCTGACATGTGACTAACTCAGCATCATTCATGACTCATGAGTATCCTTACCTGACCAAAAGGTTTGAAGAAGCAGGAATTTATCAAATTTCATCACACACAGAAACCACTTTTGAGTCATAAAGAAATGATTAAATGAAAAAGTTAATTTTTTAGCTAATTATTTTGAAGATAAATGGCAAATTATTTAGTAGATTTACTTATTAATAAGAATGATGTGAAAATCATGTATTGCTTTAAAACTTTAAACAGATCTTAAAAATACCACCTTAAATTTAGGCAATAAACTCATGAGACGCTGATAAATTGATTATAAGTAAAACAGTTACCACGTTTTGATGTATAAATATAAAATGTCCCTATTTTTCTTCATGATAAATTGTTTTGAAAAGATATTTTGTAGCTACTGAAATACAACCTGCTAATGATACCAACAGTTAGATTAAAATAAATGATACCAATTACTGTGTAAATAAATATTTAATAGATTTTTTTATTACTTTACGCAACTTAAAAGGAAAAAAATAGAATTTAGGAGGTAGAAAATAAGCAGGGGTGGTTCTAGACTAACATTAGGGGGGGGGCAGCTGCTCAATTAGAGGCACCTTTATAAGGAAACGCTACAAACGTGCCTTTCAGTATGTCAAAACTTTAGTGAGTAATTACAGCAAAACTATTGCAGCAGTTCTGGTCTGGTCTGCTGCAGAGCCCTAATTGCGTCAATGCATCATGGCATTGCATGTCACCGCAGATGGAGAAGTATAAATCAGGCTTAAGGCTCCGCCTTCAGCGGGGGGCCCAGGGGGTCCATGCTTGCTGTCAGGGGTGCACAAGCCCACCCTGAAAACTCTCTAGAACCGCCCCTGAAAATAAGATGTAAATAAACGCTGGAAACACCAATGACACGTCATGTCCATTTCATGACAGTAAAAAGCTCAGCTGCAGCAGAAAAATACAGATGTGGACCATTGTCTGATTTTTTTTTTTAATTTTCTGTCAAACTTTGAATCTTCCACAGAGCACCTGTCTCCACTTCCTGGTTCCGATGACTCCTGTTTGCTGCATCCATGAAAGATGGGCTGGGAACATCCTCTATCTGACAGGAAGTCATGCTCTGTGAAATTCACACCACTCATCCCATTTTGGGAATCACCGGTAGGGACTTCCTAAAAAAATAAAAATACATAAATATATGAGCTAAATAAAGCAGGGAGAGGGCAGCGTGTCGTGACCCGGGTCAACTGCCTTTGTTGTCTCATTGTATCTGTTGTGTGAACGACCGTCTCTCTGTTTGTGCCAGCGAGCACCTGTTTGATTTCTGCAGATAACATTTTTTTCTTCTATGTGTGGGCCCATCACAGCATTTTATTATAAATCTCTTCTTATGTATTCTATTTTAAATTAAAGAACTAAAATACTAAAAAAGGTGCAGCTTAAAATAAAGCAGAAGTGTTCAAAAATGAGGGTGTAGATAAATATTTTTGTACGACAATGTCTAGACGCTGTTCTTTTTTTCCCAGTGACACTTTCAGTTCTAGGGCTGCCTCTTACACAGGAAGAGTGTTTCCCCTCCTGTTGTTGGATTATGAACTTCAAACAAATATCAAACACATTTTCACCAAAACAGCAAACAGTTCGTCTCGAGTTCCTCAGAAACAGTGAGTTCCTGCATCTGAACGTCCCGTCTCCTCCTGTTTGGGTCCGGTCACTCAGACAATCTTTAAGATAACAAATGTTGGAATTTTTTTTGTGTACTAAAATTTGATACTAGTTTTTTTATTTACTATTTATTTATTGTTGGTATTATTCTTATTTTATTATTTATGTATTTATTATTTAGTTTATTTTTATTATTTATTTATTGTTGTTATTATTTATATATTTATTTAGTTTTATTTTATATTTTAGTCTTAGTATTTAGTCAGTATTGTATAGTTTAATTATCTATTATTATTTTCATATATTTATTTATTGATAGTTTTGTTTTAGTATTTAACTTTTAGTTAGATTTTATTGTTTAAGTCTATAGTTGTAGTATACGTTTTAGCCACCAGGGGTCAGCTGTGCACAGGAATACATAAATAGTCACAGCCTTTAAATGTAAAATAAATTGAAGTATTAAATTATACTTTATGCAAAGAAACCACCAAACGTTTTAGAGATGCATGTTTTTATTAATATTTTTATAAAAAATATAAATGTCTTTAGAAGCACTTAAATAGCATAAATTAGCATTTTTAATAGTTTATGTAATATTTCATTATTTTTTTCATTATGTAAAATTCTTAATAATTACAAACGTAAAAAGAAAATGTTAATGTAAAATCATATTTGAGCAGTGCTGACATGGTGTCAGAATGAGATCAAGCGGTGCTCCTGCTTCAGTCCCACATCATCATTAAAAGTTTAAATCATCCGAGAGCATCATGTGTGAGGAACAGCCCACCCTCACATGTGGCGTTCTAACTTTGACGTTGTACATTGTGGTCCTTAGAGCACGTGAGCCAGCGGGGAGTCCCGAATGGATGCAGGTGAGTTAGTAATCCCTGACACAAATCCTGGCAAGGTGACGCTCAGCACGGCAATTTAAGCTGCAGCCTGTTGTGTTAAAAACATCTTTTAAGTTGGGAATAGCAGTGTCCTAGAGGATGAATAGATTTGGGATTCATAGCTGTAAAAATGCTGTTCTGCTCATTTTATTCCACAAGCATCGTCGGCCATCTGGATGTACATTCATGAGCAGAAATCTGCTCATAACTGATGGAAACGAGAATAATCTTTACTAATGACATCATCCTTTCCTGGTTTTGTCTCATTTCCCTGTAGAGATTGTTCACATCTGATGTATGCAGAAGCCATAAAACTATGGACATCCAGAGGATTGTTGTGTAGAGCATTGTTCACATTTAAATCTGTAGCTGATAACCATTTTTCTGTTTGCCTCAGCAGCTGTTATCAGGTTTTTTTTTTCTTTTTGTGTGTGAAAATTCTTTATGAGTCCAGATGTTCTGCATGAAGGTCCTGATTGCTCCACCCAAACAACAGTCACCTTGTACATGCACAGAAAAATCCACAACCAAATTTAGCAAATCCCAGTATGTTTCTTTCAGTTTACAGTTAAACATTTTTTAAAGGAGAAAAATGCAGAACATCAGCTAAAACTGAGGTCCTGTTAAACACATATAAAGGTATAAGATTCAGATGAATAGTAAATAATTTATAAACCGTGGTAAAACAGAGTCACACAAGCGTCACTTTACTTTTATTTTGGTAGGACTCTTGCATTTGATAGATTACATTATTTATTAAGTACCTGAACTGCTCCTGTAATCAGTTTATAGCACATTAGCATTTACTTTTATTAGACTGAGCATGTATTCATATGTATGTGTTAATTATCACAACTGTAAGGTACGTGAAAATCTTGAAAACTCACCATGAAAGAGCTTGAAAAACACCCTGTAATTTAAAATCAACAAGTTTAAATGTTAAGTTCAATATTTGTGTAACTTTAAATATTAAGATTTTATTGATAATATTTAGGTTGAACTCCATATTTATTAGAAATGTATTTTCCATATTAAGATTTAACTTTATGTATTTAGATTAGATTTTATATTTGGGTTCAGTTTGATTTAGATTTTTATCTAAGTGTTTAGGTTGAACTTTATGTAGCAGGAATTGTTTCTACAGGCGTAGTTTTTGTTTTCAAACTTTAAACTTAAAGTTTATTTAAGTTTTTATATTTAGATTTAAATCTGGATATTTAGGTTTAGCTTTCTAGATTCAGATTTGAATGTAAAGATTTTGAATCAGTTTTATAATTTGATTTGGATGTAACAATTTAGTTTTTAAGCTTTCCGTTTTTAGATTTGAATCCAAAATCTTTGGTTTAAATTTAAATATTTAGATTTTAATTCAAATACTTAAGTTTTGCTTTATAAAATTTGATTTAGATCCAAACATTTAAGTTTTTACATAATATACTTGAAATTGATTCTGCAGTTAGTTTTAATTTATATATTCAGAGGTTAATCTAAATATTTAGGTTTTTATATCTAGATTTGAACCAAAAAAAATTGGTTTAACCTAAAAAATCTTTTAAATTGATAGAAGATGATTGGGTTAGCTTTATATGTTTAGATTTGAATTTAAAAAAATTAAGTTTAACTTTATAAATTTGAAATAAAATCAACATAGTTGGTTTAATTTATTTATTTAGATTTACTTCTTATTATTCCTAAGATTATTCCTTAAAGCCACATGTGGTCAAATATAGCTTTAAAAGTTGTTTTTTTATAGTTGGCACCCTATAGCTCATGAAATGATTGCATTATTTGACACTTCCACAGCTGTTGTTTTAGCACAGAACTTTAAAAATAAAAGAAATACATTAAAAATTAAAATAAAATCACATTTTAAATAGAAAACCCAACAAAAGAACTTTGAAGAAGCAAAAACCGATTAGAGAAACTCAGGAAACTTGAGTTCATGATAAAGTAAAAAGGATATTTTTCACCCCTTCAGAATTCCCTTTCATGCTTACAATAGACACCGTTTCCACTTAAAAACTGATGGAGGCGGTAACCTGTGTGTGAACCCTGAACATTAGGAATGCTGGGTTTTAAGAGCCCCTCAGAGACACGAGAAACAGTGGGCCACTCAGATCTACCACATCCTTTAGTCGTCAGGGTGAGACAAAGTCAAGGCCAGCTCAATAAGTCTTTATCTTGGCTTTGGTGTGTGTGTGTGTGTGTGTGTGTGTGTGTTGTGTAAGTCAGCCAACATGTTTAAATTAGTGGTAGAAATACTGACTATGTGCACATTTGTGTATAAATTGATAAAAGAATGGGTTTTGTAGTACAAATCAGTAAATGTGCTGCTTAAAGAGTCTGGAAAGTTCATCTAAGTCAGGATGTCGGCGTCTCCCACAGAGGCTGCTTGTCTCGACCTCTCCGCTCAGCTCCGTGCCTCACAGACTGACCCTTTTAATCAGAGGAAGGTTGTCTGATGCGAGCACTGACGGATAAATCACTCCGCACCCAGGGCTGCTATCTGGGTCGCGTGTAGCCAGGTTGTCCCGTCAGCGAGCTGGCCCTCATCCACGGGCCTTCCACAGCTAACGCAGGGATGTGATCAAGCCACTTGATGAGGAGGACCCTGCCTGCCACCGTCCTCCCTGGAGAATAACGGTCCACATTCCCTGCATGCTGCATGTCTGCTGAAAGGCCTGGTGGCTGATATATTGTATCATCACCATCAGCTGATGTAAAGGAAACACAGAAACTCCTACATCACTTAGAGTACAAGTTATTTTACGTGATGTCATTTTTTAGACTTTTTAAAAAATGCTTTCATTTGTTGTGTGAACAGAATTAAAAAAGTAAAGAAAAATCATGTGATACTTTTTGATCATTTCAATCTGAAACAGTAAATATTTTACTAATAAACCAGACTTGTTTTGACTGTTTAGCTTAAATGACTAATTATGGAAACCTTGGGGTAATAAAATTAAGCACTGGACTGTTCTTAGACACCCTAGTTAATCCACAAGAGCTATTTTGTTGAAAACATGTGAATAAAGATGCTTAATTTTCAATATTTATTCATCATTAATGTTTTAGAAACAGGTGTGGACATTACACGTTTTTTAAATGAGGCTAACTTTGTGCAACAAGTGTTTTAATAGTAGACATCATTTCATTTTTTACAGGGATATATTATGCAAAGCTCACCTTTTACCTCCTTTTGTGCTGCCACTGACTCTATAAATACTCCAAATGTGAATAAAAAACTGTCTATCCATTTTATGTCAGTGTTTAGTTTTAGGAGATATGAGCCTAAAACAAGCTGTTTCAAAAAGTCCCCATTTGTGATGTCACAAACAGGGAAATTAGAATAGAACCCCTCTCACGTGTAAGAGAGCTGCTGATAGAGGAGCAGAAGCTCTACTCTGAGCCCCTCCTGGATATCAGAGCTTCTCAGCTTATAGCAGCCTGAGCAGGGGATGGGTGGGCGTGGCCAGCTTCTGCTTGTTTTCTTAAAGTGACAGAGCCCTGAAACGACTCATTCTGACATTGAGGGATTTAGTATCAACCACAGAAATATTATAACTTAATTATGTATGATTCATACATATACAGTAAGTTACTGAACCCCTCTCAAGTATTGAAATTGGTTGGATGAAACATTTAAAGGTTGTTTTAGGGTTATGACCTCCAACATCATATTTGCATTTTTCAATTAAAAAAAGTCCCAAACTAATGTTGAACATTTTACCGTGCATGTATGGTATTATGCTTGAACTTAGTTTTATCAGTATTAACAAGTTAAATAAAAGCATAAAATGAACAAAAATATAATGAACAAATTATAATTGGTGCTTATCTCCTGCAATACTTAGATCTTCCACAAGGAGGCTGAAGACAGACTTCAGTGGAGCAGAATTGTGAGGAATGCACTAATCACATTAAAGAGACAGAGGTCTATGAAATTTAGGAAAATCTGTAGGAATTATGATACACTTCACATTAAAGGGTTAACATTTTAATTTAATTATAGTTTTAGTCATTATTACTTTAGATCTAACTTTTAAAATATTTTTTTCATTATTTCATAAATGACAAAAATAAAAAAAGATTTTACTTTAAAATTGCTTAATTATTAATTTTTTCAATACTCATAGCTTTATTTTTTAAGTGATTAAAGGTGCATTAAAGGTAATAACCTCCAGCCCTGAGACAATCATGACCACAATCTGTGGTGAATTTGAGCGCTGCCTAATTGAATAATGGTGATATCAGCGTAGGAGTGGGCGTGTGGAGTGATTTACCGCACAGAGGAGTGTGCTTATCTCTGCCTGCGGTCCTATGCAGGAAACACTGGGATGTCACCGGGCAGATTAAAAGCTTGGCACAGCTGATGCAGGGAGCTGAAAATGGACGGGGTGGGGACCTCTCACTGCTGTGTGAGGAGTTTTGGAGGGGAGTGGACGGTCGGTCGTGTGACCTTAGGAGTCCTGTTTGGCAAGCTTTCATTCAAAATCTGGGAATTCCACTGGAAGTTGGGAAGGGGAAAATAGATTTAGCATCATCTAACTTGAATGGAATTTTGAATAGTAAGCATAGTTTGACTCAACTTAGGCCAGGGAAAGTTGTTTTTGCTTGGGCTGAACGTGCCCCGAAGGAAAAGTGGAATTCATCAACATTTCTGAGCGTATTTGAAATTTCCAAAAGATGTAGCAGTTTGTAGAAAACACTGTTCGTTTAGCACAGCATCACTTCTAATTGAATTCATGGCAGCTGCAATGGAAGGAATTTTAACCAGTTTTTGAAGGACTGTAAGGCCATATTCTATTTTAAACAACCCAACAAAGACTTAAGTGTGGGTTGCACATCAAAGCAAACAGCTTTTGTTTCCAACATGGCTGCAAATGTGCTTTCGCCACTTCAGCCAGGAGCTGACGGGGACGCCGTCTCCTGAATCGAGACGATATACGCGAGGACCGAGGAGAGGTGCTTGATGGGAAAACAGGGAGGCAGATCTGGAGGAGCAGCTGCGTAGAGGACACTGGGACAAATATAGAAAGGGAACAAGGGCCAAAACATATCACACATTTTTTCCCATTAACAGCATAGGTTCGAATCTAACATGGCGCCAATTAGTTGCAGTATAGGTCCAAGAGCTTAAAAATAGGCCGCGGCTGAAGTGGCGAAAGAACCGGAACGTGGAGACACACGTGTTTATTTGTGATCGAGAAAGAGGAATAAAGTATCACCAGCTGGTTTGTTACAACTGCCACGAGGAGGCTCAACACATTTGCTCTCAATACTTGTTAAATATTGAGCAGAGACCCGATTTTCAGTCTGAATCTGGTATGGTTGGTAGGACCGGTGATGCCCTATCAGTGGGTTTTTACCACATTTCTTATCTCTGCTGGGAGGGCTGGAATGAGGGGCATGCAGGCTGCAGGCCAACCTGTTTACGTTGAGCGCTTCCTCCATTGTTCCCCCTCTCAGTTTCCTTTGTGGGATTTTTCACATTTTTGTTCTGCTTCTTGTTGTTGTTTTGGGAGCAGAACGTGGACTGGGATCATGGGAGTCTCCGGTGGCATTCCTGGACGTCTGTCTGGTCGAGCTCAGCAGAAATTCTTTCCTACGGCGCATATCGGCTGTTTAATATACACCTGGGGTATTTTTACAGCAGTAACCTAAACACTGTGACAGAGCGTAATCGCTTTATCCTTTTCTAACCGAGCTGAAATTTGATAACTTTGGTAAATGCCTTTGGTTCAGACGCAGGTTCACTGTGGAATGAAGTCATCTCTTGCACACTAATCTCTTTCTTTGTAAAAATAGACTCTGTTCAGTTTGGTTTGGGTTACGCAACTCTTGATAGTTCACGGTTAAAGAAAACACCTGACCAGCTAATGCCCCCGTAATACGATTCAACCTAATCTAATAGTGTCCACTACCCCTCTAAACTCAACTGCCTTTGTAGAACAAGAACAATGCCATTACGTGGGTTTTTCCATAGACTTTAATAGGTCAACATTTGCTGCAACGTTCACATTTTTTATTTTTTTTCATAGAATTGTGTAATATACGTTCTCATGTCTCACAAAATATCTTTGAGATTGCAGCCATCTTAAAACATCAGAATCACCAAAATGTATGTAGACTCGTTTCAGCTGGAGTAAAAAGTAAATTGACTTTTTTGAAAAAGTATTAAAAATAAAGATAAAAACAGAGTTATTATTTACAACATATTAAATTTGGTTTTAAATAGTTAATTTTACAGAATTCAATGATTATTAGCAAGTGCTAGTACTAGCTAGGTAGCATTTCTGCAGAAATAATCATGTTATGTGTATGACAATGCATATTTTTAAAATTTTTGTGAAGTTCAAGAAAACATTTTTACCAAAGAACAATAATTCTGAACTACTTTTTAGGCTTTTGTTTTGTGAGTATTTTTGAGGTACATGTTTGAGACTCTTATTGTGAAGGACTACAGATTTGTTTATTAATTTTGGTTTTAGTAGTTTAGTAAAATCACACCTTGAATCCTGAGTTTCAATAAAATAAAAACTACAGCCGAGTTCAGGAGCACAGTGGAGTTTGATTCCACAAAATAAAAACCAATGACAACGTAAAGAGTGTTTAAAATAGAGTTGGCATGGATCTCTCTGGAGATTAGAGTCCAATCCACATTGGTCCTGTGGTCACTAGGACCAGCTGTTAGCTCACATCTGGCTAGAATTCATCTAGATTTCTCCAAACTGAGGTTGTTCAAAGAGCACTGAAGGATGAGCAATCACTTGAGAGCATGGTGAGTGACCTCATTCTATGGAAAACAGCTCCTCCGCGAGGGTCCTGAGAATTGAGAGCACTTAAATCCTAATTACCAAAAGAGGCCCTTAATGGGATTACAAACCTGCTGTAATATACAACCAGCTAACCATCTGTCATTCAGAAAAAACTCACATTTTACTTCATGTGTTTAGATTTTAAAAAAGAGCACGCTGCACTTCTACTAAAACAAATAAATTGGGAAAAATTTGCCTGTATTATTCCTTTTTTTTTGCTATTTACAATAACTTAATATTCCCCTAATAAATGAGCCCAGATCTGCAGGCCCGATTTGAAACTAATCAACATTTATGCCCGAGGCCTTTGGAGCACATCTTCGCCCTGCTCTGGTACCTCTGTGTGCATTGGTGTGACACACCTTTCTGAAGCGGATTTTCAAGCTTTGCACCTGCAGTGAAGCTTAACTCTGAGCAAAGATTAAGCAAATTACCAATGATGGTGTCTCCTGAAATAAACTGATGCCGTGCATTTAGCTCAGCAGCCATGTCGTAGCGCACGGAACAAAGCTCCATGGATCTTTTTCACAACATTCAGGATTATTAGGATGTCAACAAAGGTGAGTCATTTTGAAATATTGTAGTTTTTTGTTTTTACTGCTGAGCTGACTTGTGTTGGATATGTGTTAAATGTCTCTATAAATATTGATAAGGTGTTTGAAAATTAAATCATAAATGTATTTATAATGACACTAACACGGGTATCGATAAACTTTGGAACCAAAAAAATGTAAACATTTTTAATAAAAATTTTCTAAATTAAAATCTTCATTTATTTCTTATTGAAAGACATTAAGAAATAAAAATAAGCGTTTAGATATCATTTTTCACTGAAATTGGGGAAAAAGACCAGTTAGCCGTGTTTTGACGTGTTTTGCAGACAGTAGGTCATGTCACCTGATGGCCACAGTCTTAAAGTAAACAACATATGTTTACCAGACGTCATTCAGCTGTTTATACAAGATTTGTTTACGCGTACAACTCAATTTACCTCTAAATAATCCACTTGTCCAGCATTTTCTCATAAAAAAATCAGAACAATTCCTTTAGAATACCAACAAAAATAACATTCGACCAATCTCTGGTTGCCATATTGAACAGGAAGTGAAATTTAGTAGAATTGTGAACAACATTGTTACTCTACTAAAGGTTCTGGTTTTGAGCCAGTATGTTAATTATATATTAGGCATGGATTTCATTGTGGCCGGTTGGTCAAAAGCAACTGCAGAAACGAACCATGAAAAGGTCAGAGAAAAGGTCACTTGTTGCTTGTTTGCAGAAGGAAAGCTACTTTATAGGCAGACCACCAAAAAACTTCCAACTCCCATTCTTCACAGTTGGGTTTTATTGTATTGGCTCAGGAAGTGGGGGAGTAGGAGACATTTGAAATGTTTACACTATTTCACTATTTTTGAGCAGAATGAGAAAAAACAGGTCAAAGGAAGAAATGTTTTCTTGAAATGTGTCTAATGTTTTGCCTTTTTCCATCTCCATTTGCAGTCAGTTTGTGATGATGAATGAAACGGGGCTCCGGAGAGCCCTCCCTGACCAGTTATCAGGGAGTGGACACACCTTTGACACCGCACGCCACCCGAGCATCATCAACACTATCCCGTCAAAGCGAGTCTGCTTCTACAAAAGTGGAGATCCTCAGTTCAATGGCCTGCGCATGGTCATCAACAACCGCACTTTTAAAACCTTCGACGCACTCCTGGACAGCCTGTCTAAAAAGGTTCCTTTGGCGTTCGGGGTGCGGAACATCACAACCCCTCGGGGGGTTCATGGGATAAGTACCTTAGATGAACTTGAGGATGGGAAATCCTACCTCTGCTCCGACAGCCGTAAAGTCAAACCCTTCAACCTAGCCTTGGCCAGAAGGAAGCTGCCACCTTGGTACCACACTAGACCTGTAAGCTCTCGACACAGGATTGTGCAGCAGGCCCGGTTTTTCCCAGGCAGGAAAAGCATCCCTCGGCAGGAGCCGTTTGTTGTACGAACCCCCAAGAAGCTTGTGGTTTTTCGTAACGGAGACCCCTCTGTAAAGCATACCGTGGTGCTTCACAAGAAGACCAGTCCAAGTTATGAATCTATCCTGGAATACATCTCAGAACTCATGCAGTTCCACGTGAACAAGCTACACACTCCGGGTGGCAGACGTGTAAGTGTTCTCCTCTCAACAACACACACAAGTGATTCATGCAAAAACTATTTCCACAAACATTGTTGACCAACAAAGAACTGAGATGAACTCAAACCTGGCATGAAACAGCGGCCACACAAGGAGAGAAAGTGATAATCTTCTTTACCAACTCGCCTAATCCATGAAAGGCATTCTGAAATCCTACACTGTAAAGCTTTGGTCAGGGCTCTATTAGAAATTCCTACTGGTACTGCCAGAACTCCTGAGGGTTATTCTGACAATTGTTGGAAAAGGAGATAGTGACACTAGGTTAAGGTTGATTTGATTTTCTGTCTGCTACAGGTCGATGGCCTTCCAGGTTTGATTTTGAGCTCCGGGACTGTGGTGGCTGTAGGCCGGGAGCCTTTCAGGCCTGCAGTTTACAGAGTACAGGCCTCTCCGGCTCCAACACGGCGGCATACCAGCCGAAAAGGTTTCAGAAGACAAAAGGTTTTAAACTGTAAGTAAAAAGACAACTTTGATGAAACTTTAAGCACTACTCAACTTAGTAGCATGGGCCGTTTTATGGATACATTTTAAAGTGTCAGATTGACAGACTTTCATTAGTAGGACACATATGAAGCAGTAATCTACCTTCTCTGAAGGGATAAAGCTTGGGGAAGTGCTGAGGTGATAATATTATACGTAATGCTGTAGATGACCTACATGTACGCTCTACAGGACTGCCGGCTGATGTCCTGCTGAATGAGAAGTCATTCATTCTTTCTAACCATCATTATTTGTTTTTCTGTCTCCCTTCATGCTTTTCTTGGAATCAATCAATCTGGGATCTCTGCACGCTTCTTCTGGATTTTTAAAAAAACTTTTGTGCACACGTTTTGATCCTTTTGATCAACTGAACAGCTAAGAAGAAGTCGCCATCGTATTCCTCAAAGTCAAGAAACTTTTCCGAATCTTCTGAGAGGTACATCGTTCGTCAGATTCAAAGCAGCATTGCAGAGCGTTCGAGCGACCTGCCCAGTAACCTCGCCAACTCTGTGGAGCTGGATTCCAACTGCATGCTGGACTCTGTAGCAGAAACAGAGGAAACCTGGCATGGCCGTGGAGCTGAAGGGCAGGACTGCTCTCTGCTTAACGATGACAACATTGAAAAGTCCTTTCGGGTGAATCAGGATGGCAGTATGACAGTGGAGATGAAGGTGCGGTTAACGATTAAGGAAGAGGAAATTGTTCAATGGACCACCACCCTGACACGGTCGGCTGCAGCCGATCAGCCTAACGTGGCTCCGGAGTCTGAAACGCAGCTGGAGATGAACTCAAATAAATCAGATGCACACAAGTCCCAAAGTTCTGCTGCTTCCATCGACACCACCCACAAGGACAAGCATAAGGACAACAACGATGATGATGATGATCCATCACCACTCGGCAGTGGAGACGTCAGTGATCGCTGTTTAGAAGAGGATGACGTAAAAAACCACACAGATGCTGTGTCCCCAAGGAGAGTCCCTACCCCAGGATTTAAAAAAATCAGCAAACAACAAGCCTCTATGGAGAGTATTAAAACTGTAACGATGAACGGGACTGATGACAGACAGGTGGGTTCTTATTCCTACAGAGAACAGGTAGAAATAGAGCAGTGCTGTGTGGTGAGTCAGGACGGCACAAGGCCAGTCCCCAAACCAAGACGACTAGGCTCTGTCGATGTCAGAAGCAGAGATATTTCTGCTTTCAAATCAAGTGAAATCATACAGACTGAATCTGATGGAGATGAAGTCACCGAGACTGTTTTACACATATACGAACAGCAGACTTGTCAAGATAATTTCCGAGCAAATGTCTGTTCACATGGTGTGTCTGGAGCTGAAGTTATTTTTGAGCAAGCCACTAAGGAAACTGGGCAACTTTCCACGATAAATGATGAATTTGAATCAGAGTTCTGGGGTCCTTCAACAGCATCTAAGCCTGATGGCTCATCTTTAACATCAGATTTGCACTTATTGCCTCTAAAAACCGAGACAACGCAAAGAGAAAAGTCCAAAAATCCAGCCAAGCACCAACAAAAAGAGGTCGTCAGTGTTTCCCCAAAATCTAAATTAATCGACAAACACGTTCAGCTGGTTGTGACGCCAAGAAAAAGACCAAAGAAGAGCTCTAAAAAAGTAACCGAGAGGCGCAAGAGAGTAAAACCGTTCTCCAGCGCTGCGTTTATTAAGAGAATCTATGGGAAAAAATCCAAATCAGCAAAAAAATTGAAAAAGTCTAATCAGAAACCAATACAAAAAGGAGTGACAATGAAAAGCTTACCAGGACCAGCCATTACCATTAATGCTAATGCTACAGCCTCAAGCATAGCTTTCAAACAGAAGGCAAGCAAAACAGGCACTGATCTTAGGCTCCCACGGGGAATACTGACAAGACGAATATCAATGCATACAGAGAAAAAGAAGGAAAAGGAGTCATCTGAAATCAGTAAAAGCATGTCATTGCCGCCTTTTAACTCCTCCAGCTCCATTACTAAGGAATACATAGAGAATTGGCTCGAGAAGGCCCATTTAATCCCAACAACCCACTCAGACAGAGAAAGTCAAAAATCAGGGGCGTTTTCTCCCACAGAAGCTGAAATGGGGAGCTGTGGAGAGAAAAAAGAAGAAATAGCAACATGTAAAACTCCCAAATCACCTCAAGAAAATGAAATTGCATCATCCGTCAAACTGAGAATACAGTCTTTTGAAAAGAAATCAAATCCATCTGTCGAGAAAACTGAACTCAGTCATACAACCACTGCAAAACTAGACAATTACGATGACTCAAGTCAGAAAGATACTCAAGTGAAGCCTCTCTCAAACGGGGTCTGCTCTCTACCTCCAACTGAGACATTACCAGAAATGGCGTTAGGTGATGAAGTTCCATTAACACCTACTGACTCACTTACCATGGAGCTACCTCCACCACCACCCGAACTCCTAAACAATGAAAATTTCACACCATATGTACCGTCAGCAGGCAGCAGCCCTTTATACAGGCTCTCATCAGTGAGCAGTCAAATATCAGAGAATTATTATCCGTTTACTATGAGTCCTACATCGGATAAAGGTGTTGAACTTGGAAACATGGTGGAAAAAACAACACCTGTTCAGCCTGACAATCCCTCCACACCACCGGGGGCAGAATTATCCAGAACTCCGTCCATTAAAAGAGCTCCTTTGGTCAGTAATGGTTCACTTGAGAGGAAAATGTCTCTAAGGAGGGCTTCTCTGGATAAATACACATCAGGTATTGATACCACTTTGGGGATGATGCAGTCATCCCCTCCCGTCAGCGCTGTGGGAGATGAAGTGCCACCACATGGTACCTGTCCAATGGGGACACAACAACCACTAAAAGCCCCATCCGAGGAGACTCAGCAATCAGTTTTAGATCCATCAGTTTGTACTTCAATGTCCCCTGCTAGTTTATCATCTGACAAAAGACAATCAATGACCAGCGTTTTATCAAGTGAGGCTCCAACGTCGAGCAACATTCAACCCAAAGAAACCAAAATGGCCAAAATACCTCAAAAAGAGGCCCCATCACCTAAAACCTCCATAAAAAGAGCAAAACTAAAAAGCAGCCCGTCTCCAGAGAGGAAATTCCAAAGCAAGTTATCACTAGTAACCAGACGCCCTTCTGATAAAGCAGTTCTTCCCAAAATTGGAATGCAAAAACATTCAATGCCAAATGTGAGCCCTTCTACTGAGAAGAAACTCCAGAGAGCATCTCCGTATTCTCAGTCTCTGGATGTCATGTCACCACCCGTCAGACACAAGTCAAGCAGAACGTTTCTGTCCAGAAACGTCTCTTTAGACAATCCACCAGAGTCGACGAGTAAGACTCAAAAGAAAATGCCCCCCAAAAACACTTCCAAAACTCCAAAGTTAGGAAAATCAGCAGCTAAAATGGAAGCTGAGCATGACGAGGATGAGAATGAGGTTGATCGGTATGAACGTGTGTCAGATACCAAAGATAAGCCTTTAAACATAGCAAACCAGCCAAGCATGAAACCAGTCCTCGAAAAGATTTGCTACTCAATAAAATCCATCAGACAAATCACTCAGAACAAACGTCCATCATGTCTGGAGAAGTCCAACAGCGTGCCCGACTTCTCCTCTCATGTAGCGTCAACTTTTGGCTCCTCTTCAAAAGCTCTTCTTGCTTTCCTGGCCGTCATGACCTTAAGGGAAGGCTTAACTAACCTGAATGTGGAGGAGCTGAATGCAAACAATGTCAGCTGTGCAGAGGCTCTAAAGATGATCGATTCTCTCAGAGAAATTGCCAACATCGAAGAATCCCAGGGGTTGAAAACTAGCTTGTTGAACTTACAGCAGTCTGCTTCAAAGCAGCTCCTGCAAAGCTGGAAAGGTTTTCAGGAGCTTGGTGATCGATGCAAAAGTCGTGGCTCCACGCCTAATGTTTCAACGGTGGGACTCGCCCTCGCGGCTGGTCCTGAACAAGACTGTGACAGTGTTATCGATGAGATCATAGATAACCTGGACATTCCTGAGAAGCTCAAGGAAGAGTTGGCTTCTCTTTCAGAGGGCACAAAAAGTGACAGCGACAATGAAGGAAAAATATCCACAGGAATGACCGAAAGAGCAGCGCTGTCAGCAACTCAAGACACCCAAGAAAACATGAACTATTTCCCCTCAGAAGATGCTACTTCTAAAGATGATGTGAGGTCCATCATAAAAAAATTCACTCAAATGGAAAGTTTTGACCAAATTTCAGAGGCAGCAAAGCACAAAACCTCTGAGCAAACATCTGGAAACAACAGCAGCCAAGATGAGTCAGATTTAGTGACTGAAAGCCCGTCAGCTGACGGAAACTCCAAGCAGATTCCTGACGAAAGGCAGGTTTATCGTACAACATCCACTGACTTGCACCCAAGTGGAGATGCGGTACATAAACGTGAGCAACATCAGCAGGAGGGCAACAAGCATGAGAAAACACAAGCAAATGCAAACATGTGTGAAGAAACGAGCAGCGAGACAAAGTTTGAAAAAGACAGCTGTGTCTATAAATCAGAAAAGCAATACTTGGAATTTAGGCAGCTAACAATGAAAACCGAGGACATTGTCTCTGAAAACAAGCTAATCGGTGACAAAACATCTGATGCAGATAAGGGAGAACAAAATATTTCAAGTGCCAATAAAGATTTAGAAAAAAACTGGAAGGAAGTTTCTGAAGCGGGTGAGAAAAGTAGTTCAGAAAATGCTACAAACGTTGAACGTGAGGTTATTAACCAGGAGAATAGTACATCTGAGGACTTGTCCGACCCTGAGAGCCAGTTAGAGGAGACACAAACTAGCTCCACTGTGGAAGTGGATTTAAACGAGAACAGAGAATCCACTATCAATACCAAAAAAATGTCAAAGGAACCAGAGAACCAGAGTCAAATTGGTAGCATGGGGTTGAACATCAGTACTGAAGACAGTACAGGAAATTCAGACTCAGAGGATGTGTCCTCAGAGGAAGATCAGCCAGTTGTTGACAGTAAAAAACTGCAGGTTATTCTTGAGGAAAGCTTTTCTGGTGAGGAGGAAGAGCAGGATGAGGAAGCCATTTACGATGGTCCTAATGTTGGGGAACAAACCACCAAAAGCAGAAGGGGGTTGGAGGCTTTGAGAGAAGAGACAGAGGAAGAGCAGGTTAGCTCAGGAGATGAAGAACATCACGATGAAAATCCAAAAAGTCAAAGCATTCTCGACAGAGTTCAGAGCTTCGAGAAAAATGAAAAAGATCTGATTTTATCTGAGAATGTAGAAAAAGATTTGACATTTAATGACGACGATGACAGTGGGAATGACCTCAGCAGCTGTGAGGAACATGCTGACGAACTAAAGGAGGAAGATGAACACATCAACAGCTCAATTGAAGAAGAATTAAGCTATTATGAAAAGCAATCAAACTTAGAGGAACAAGGCAATATGGACAGAAACGTAGAACGTTATACACGACAAACCTTCCAACTACAAGAAGCAAACGTTGAAAAGTTTGTCGAAAATCCTCTGCAACGGTCCGCTGATAACATAACCCAATCCGTTGCAGAGAGAGTTAATCGTCTTGAAAAGCAGGTTGCTGAAGCCCAGAAAGTGAACAATACACCAAGTGGTTTAACAACGAGGCGTTTCTCACAAAGAAAGGCTCACGTTGATTTGGAGGATTCGCCCTCTGAATTGCCAACGTCTGAGCTGGTTCTCTGCACCCGATCAGCTCCTCAGTCATCCCTGTCCTTTAGCTACGACTCCAGTGGAGTTATAACCACAGAGCCTGAAAGCAGCAGGGTCAGATCCATCAGGGAAATGTTCTTAGCAAAGAGTGCCACGGACATCCAGCAGAGACAGTTACCAAGCCCACGCTCATCGGACCTGTCTGAGGTTAGACCAGAGACCTCGGGCAGCGGTGGCTACCAGTCCCAGACTTCAGGTGAACAGTCCGGCGGCGAAGATGATCCATCGCAGAAATCCATCAGTAAAGGGTTCGTGAGGAGGACGATTGAAATGCTTTATGGCAAGAAAGCGATAAAACCAGAGGAAGTCCACGAGAGACCTCCATCAGAGCCGAGTCAGAAGAATAAAGAGCCTTCCAAAGTCTTCTCTCCTTTTTACGCAGTCCGAGCCAAAGCAATGTCGGAATTACCTTCCTTCAGCTCCACTAACGCACTGGACGCTTTCAGTGAAGCAACCAGATGCATCGCTTTTAATGTGCAAGTGGGACCCGGAGACAGCGTCCATATTGATGACGGACAATGGCTCCTTAGAGACAACACGGTGATGAGGAAATCAGCGTCAGATCCAGTTGGAATAAACAAAACCTTTTCCAACAGCCCTGACGACGACGGGTTGGGTCAAGACACAGAAGTGAGCACTCCATATTCTCTCTTCAGCTCAAAGCCAGAACTGGAAGACAAGACAAAGACACAACCTAGAAAGTGCACCTACTTCTCTCTGCCCCACGCCAGCGAATCAGAGGTCTGTCAGGATGACCAGAGCATAGCGAGCAAAAGCAGCATCAACGGAGATGACCCTATCGAGGGTAAGGACACTTCAGAGGACACCAAAACATGGGCAGAGAGAAATGGCATTCTGCCCAGCATTGGAGTTCCTGAGTTTAAGATGAAGGACAACAAAGTACACCCGCTGGTGGAGCTCCCACCTGAAGGTGAGGAGGTGGTGGTGGTGCAGCCTGGAAGAGGTCAGGGGGTTGTTAGAAGAAGGGTTCAGGAGCCAGATGTCCTGGACTTGCTGTATCATTTCTGTGGTGAGCACTGTCCCATACTGTGAGAGTATTTGAAAGTACACATTGGGTTATATTATTTCTTTGGTGCCAACGTTTTTATGTCGTCATTGCCTTGGCAAAATGTCAGAATTAAATTCTTCTGTGTTCTACTGATTTTTCCTTTATTTCTTTACAGTTTGCTTCAAATCGATCAGATTTCTTGTAATCTTTTAAAAAATTGCAAGACCTGGTTCCTTGGAAGGGAAATATAATTTTGTATTAACACTTATGTTCAGTACTGTATACTTAAAAAACTTTGTTTGGTGTAAAAATAAGAAACATCTTGTGTATTTTCCATGCACACTCCAGAGCAGCTTCTATTTCTTTTCTCCACATTTAGGTTGCATGTCAACCGAACGAGTAGCTAGAGTATTACTGTAATCTCATTTGAAAACTTTAAACAGATCAAGTCCCTGCAGATGTCCGGAAACGAGGCCAATACACGACATATGGAGGGAGCCGGTCTGAATTCTTTCAGGTTGTCTAAGAGAGTAAATATACAGGTTTATTTAAGTAGATGAACACATATTTGATATAATCGGACATTTAGTTAGAAAAAAATGTTTTGTGGTTTACAACAAGGCAGCTGTGACATTTTTGTCTTTTTGAACTGGTGTACAAATAAAAGTGTGTTTGCAAACGTCTTGGCTGCTTTATTTAAGAGTTCTGCGCCTGAGACAACGCTATACAGGTTTAAAAGTAATGGGTGGTCGTTTGGAGTTAAATATATCTTGACTGTGTTGTTTTCTCTTCCTGATTCAAATCAGATCTCTGAGGAGGAGTGAGTGGAGGCCTCTGTTTTCTCCCCGTGTGTGAGGAAGCATTCGTGTTGTTCTAAGATTGTTTTGTTTCTCAGAAGTTGCAAACGAGCCGGCCGCTGTTGTGACAGGAGCGTCGAGGAATGTGCTAAGAGGGGTGGGTGTTTACATCAGCCGCTACAAGAGCGAAAACATGACGAACGCAAAAAATAAAAAAATAAATCACACAATTCAACGCAGTCAGAACATTTGAAAAACCGTGGTTTCTAAAGATATCACAGATGACCACTAGGGGGCACATTGAATACACCTGCAGCAAAAGTGTTTTAATTGTTTATTTAAATAAATATTTACATAACCGCTTCATATAAATCAAATTTCTTTTTTCTTACACAAAACATCTTTCTAAAAGCGACTGCTTCAACAAGAGGGAGGAAAAATATAAAGGATGATTATAATGATGCTATTAATCTGAGCGAGTCGGTCTGAACTCTCATGTTTTACCATCTTCAATCATAAAAATCGGACCTGATTGAATATTTACTATAAAAAAAAACATTTAACACATGAGGATTTAGGCCGATCTCATCTCCTGTTATAAAATGCATAAATCTACACGGTTATTTGATATACATTTTAACTTGTTACTAAGGAATAAGAGGATGGATCTCTAGGCTAACTGAATAAAAAAGCCAAATGCTGCTTAGTGGGACATAAGGCAAACACGTAAATAAAACAAAATAAACATAAGAAGGCAAACATTATTCAGTCAGGCACAAACGAACAAAGACTGAAGGGACAATAATCGTACAGTAGAGGCTAAAACAGGTCTGTTAGTGTATGGCTCGGCTTGGATAACGCGTGATGAATGCCCAGGCTATGCTTCAAACCCACAACCCTGTCTGGATTGTTTTAGATGCTAAAACTCAGTCAAGGACGTGATGAAAGTAAACATGATATGCAGTTTGATTCTATTGCTGTCAGGTCATGCATGTAAACGGTTTAAAAAGTTCGAATAAAACCAAATTCTCACTTAAAGAAAACACTTGTTTTAAAATGAAATTTATGAGGTTTCAACAACAATTTGCTGTTTTCATCCTGAGATTTAAACCAATGAGCGGCCTCTCAGAGGAGGACCTTTTTTTATCTGTTGTATCGGTCGTTACGGTCATACTGCGTGAGTTTTGGGCTGGGTCGAGCGCGGTCCGCTTACAAAGTTATACACTAAAAACTGAGAGGTGCCAAAATAATGCATGGCGAAGAGTTTTCCGTCGGGGGTGGGGTCTGAGAACGCGATCTCGTCTTTGCTCAGGTAGGAGCCGTAAATGAAGTTATTCCTGTGGAGAAAAAACCAGCATTAATGACGAGAGACTTGTTTTCAGCTGATGTGTTTTTGCAGATGGACCGACCTGAGGCACTCGATCATGCGCGTGGCGATCCCCCGGCGTCGCATCATGCTCACCACCCAGATGCGACTGATGCCGCAGATGGCTGGCTCCGGTGTAGTGGAACAGCACCAAGCTCTCTGACGCTCAAACATCACCTTCTCGCCCTCTGATCCCTCTGGAACCGGCTCCTCGATCACTCTGTAGCCCTGTGAGCAGACACCAGGCTCAGCGTGCCTCACCGACACTGAAACACTCTGAATGACCTCATCCTGCAGCCTCATACCTCCTGGATGTTCTCCGCTATGAGGCATCCGGCCACTTTCTTGTCAATAGAGATGAAGAGGAAGGTTTTGGTCTGAGAGGGACACTTTGTCTCCACCTGTTGGAAACCGAGGTCATTGTCCACCATCTCCCGGATCTCCTCCACCTGAGAGAAAGTTAATAGTCATTTAAGTTTGGCGTGCAGCGTGCATCCAGATGTTTAGCTCCTGGATTATTTAATCAAAGACATCTAACCTTCTTTAAAGCATATTTAGGATCATCTGGCAGGACCAGAATGATCTTGCCATCGGGAAACTCCGCCAGGATCCTTTCCTTTTTCCATCCCTGAGATCAAAAAGGAAAAGTGTTGGTTTAGATTTTTATTTGAATATTTTTTAACATAAATTAAATACTGAGCTACAGCTAGAACGCCAAAACAACAACAAAAAAATCCTTTATTTAAATTTCTGCACTAACGAATCTGGTTGAAATAACGTTATGTTCTCAGTCTCCTTTTCCATTAAATGGAATAAAAATAACTGGATTTTAGCTCAGAAATCTGGTCATTTTAACCAACATCATTACATTTCAAAGTGAATATTATCAGTTTAATAATAACTCTTTGGATTAAACAGAGTTATGCTGACCTACTGAGGAGTTAAAGTCAGAACCAGACCAGGAACAATCCTCTAACTGTTAATGTTTTACCAGATCCAAGAGAACAAACTCGTTTTCAGTCTCTTAAGTCTTTAAACACAAAGAGAATAAACACCAGCAGCTGTTTTCTGTGCCTGCACGCCCCCATCATCACCTTTAATTAAACAAAACAAACAGCCTGCACACCACGGCCTCTTACCACATATTTAACGGCGCTGATGAACTGATTATGAAACAGTAAATGCTGAGATTCATCCTCAGGGTTGGCAGCAGAGTAGAGCATCCCGCACATGCTGCAGGCCACTGGTCCAAAGTGTTTCTGTCCTGCATCCTGAGACACAAACACAAAACATCCACCGCATAAAACATCTTCATCCGATCTTTTAATCATTACAGAAGACGATTAAATGACTACTTACAATAATAGTCTGAGAGCTATCTTTATCAGCCTCCTTTAGCTTCTTGACCTCTTTCTGCAGAGACGCTTCGGTTAGATGAGTCGCAGAATCCTGAGGCTTCGTTCCGCTGCTGTGATAAAAACACACGTATGTTCCACTTAGCAAAACAAAAATAAACACGTAAAACAACTAAAGTAAAGCTTCTTACTCCTGATGAGGCTTTTCTGATGTCTGCTCTTCTGTCTCGGCTGCTTCGGAGGTGTTCTCTGGGGCTGAACTGGAGGTGGTGACTGTAGGAAAACAAACAGGACATTTAAACTGGTTCATGACAAAAAAGCGTGTAAATACAAACCATGTAGTAGTTTCTAAAACTGAATAAGTAATAATAATAATGAGAATAATGAAACAAAGCACACCAGCAGGTGTTTCTTCACACTTCTCTGCGTCATCAGACACTTTGGAGCACTCCACCACAGGAAGGGGGGATGGAAGTGGATCAGCTGTTTTCTGTTTACCAAAGAGAAAAGAGTTAAGAAGTCTGATTTATGTCTGAAATTATAAATGAAGTTGGAGTTTACCTGGCTTTTTTCTTTCTCCTGTGATGGGAGATGTTCTGTTTTGTGAGGCACTGAAGCATCCGCAGCAGCAGCAGGTTTTGTTTCTGATGCGACTGGATCAGAGGGTTTTGCTCCTACGGATGTTTTTAACTGTGGAGGAGCAGAAGCTGCAGGTTTGGGCCGACCTGAAGGTGAAGCGGGTTCTGGGGACTTTAGCTGAGCGCTGGCTGACGCAGCGGCCTTCGGTGGGGGGGCTGCTGTAACAGAAGGTTTGGACTGTGCCGGCTTTAACGGAGCCTGAGCTGCAGCAGCGGGCTTTGACTGACCTGAGATCTGCCCTGGAGGCGCCGTGTGAGGTTTAAGTCTCGTCTGATTGGTGGGCTGAGACGAAGCAGGTGTTTTTTTACACGGAGCAGCAGGGCTTTGCTGAGGTCGTGGTCTTGCTGGAGAAGCCAGTAACAGATCATCGTCGTCCAGCTCAAAGTCATCAGGGGAGTATTTGGGTCGGGGTCTGTACGGTTTGTACTCCACGGGCTTCTGTTTCTGAGCATTAAGTCCGTTGGGCATGGGGGGGGGCATTGCTGGGAGGGTCTTCTTGGATGCTGACCTGGTCACCTTTGGAGTTGGAGCTGCAGCAGCCTGAGCAGCTAAGGCCTTACTCTGCCTCGTAGACCTTCGGTTTTCCCGAGGAGGCGGCTCGGTTTTGGACTTTTCAGCTTTAACCGGTTCAGCTTCAGAAGATTCTGGTTTAGGGGGTTCCGTTTTGGAGGTTTCAGGTTTTGGAGGTCCTGTTTGCGCCGGCTCAGCCATAGGAGTCTCAGCCGTAGGAGTCTCGGCCGTAGGAGTCTCAGCCGTGGGAGCTTCTGCTTTTGGCTGAGCGGGCTGGCTCGTCTCAGCGGGACTCGTGGGGGATGTTTTAGGTGGACTGGGAGCTGGTGGAGGCGTCGCGGGACTCATTAAGAAGCCTCCAGAGAAAGAAGCCTGCCAGTCCATGTCTGAAAACATCTGATTTGCTTGGTCGGATTTAAGTTTCTTTACACGGGCCCAGGACATCTTCTCTCTCTGCAGCTCCACCTGTCTTAGCCTCTGATACCGAGTGAGCTTCTTCTTCTCGTGGGCTTTCAGCGGCACGGAGATCTGTGAGATGAAGAAGCGTCTCTTCGGAGGTTCTGCAGCTGGCTTGGTTTCAGCTAAATCATCAGCAGTAGTTGATGGTTGAGCAGGAGATGGCTCTGGAGCGGGGGTAACAGAACCAGAACTCTCCTCTGGTTCAGCAGGGGCCGCTACGCTAACCGGGTCTGCTTCTTCTGAGACAGCAGGTGGAAGCTCCTGTCTGGCTTCTGCTGCCGCCGCCTCTGCTGCCGCCGCTTGTTTTTCCTCTTCTATCTTCTTCAGCAGCATGCTGTCTGTGGCGATGTCCTCTGCTATCTCCTGACACAGCGCTAGGAGGTTCAGCTGCTGCCTGTTTGCTGACTTCCTGGACGCTGCAGCCTTCTGCTCAGCCAGAGCGGCCAGACGAGCTTTGGTTCTTGCTTGCGTGTTCATTTCTTGCTTCTTGGGTTTTGGAACCTCTGTGACTTTTTTCTCAGCTTCAGTCTTGCTCTGCTTTGTGGTCTCATTTGGTTCGTTCTTAATATTTACAGTCTGGACAAACTTTTCAGGAGAGTCCTCAGTTGGCTGATCTGGTGGTTTTATCACTGTAACGTCATCGTTTTCCTCGTTCTCCACCTCTTCCACCTCTACCACTACGATCTCGTGTCCAATCTCTATATCCTGCAGAATCTGCAACTGCTGTAGGTCCAGATGACACTTTTCATTTTCTACCACGATCAAACCACCGTCTCCAACGATGTGCTGAGAATGAGCATTTGTGATGTCCGTTTCCTCAGTGGTGGAGGACGGCAGGTGGTAGGAATTTGGAACATCTCGAGGAACGTTTGTCTCCATCTCCTGGTCTAAACCGTCCCTGGAGCTGGTTAACACAGGACACCCCCCTCCATCAGCTGTTTCATCCTCTTTTACCTCTGCCTGTTGAGGATCCTTTAAAGCGTTTTGACTTGTGATTTCCTCCCCCGACGCGTCGGCTGGACAGAGCGAGGCCGACAGACCCGATTCGGCTACAGCCTGAGTCACGATGTCAAAGTGGATCTTGTTCTCCGGGACTGGTTCTAAGATCACGTACTCCTCAGATGAACCATCTGTGACCTCGGCCTCCTCAGAAGCTGGAGCTGCAGCAGCATCCTCCTGCACCTGCTCTGTTGCCTCTGCTGGTATTTCCCGTTTCTCTGTGGCATCTTCTGTCACACTGACATCATCACTTGAACTGACTGCAGCAACTAGTTCAAACTCCTCCGTGGTGTTACTCTGCTCCAACTGTGCCTCGCTGATGGTGTCGACTTCCATCTCAGCTGCTTCTTGGCTTTCTGGGACACAGATCTCAGCCTTCACAATCTCCTCCTCCTGACTGGAGTGGGCAGCCTCCAACGTGTCATCACTGGTTAAAATCCTCGACTCCCCACTCACTGTGTGATGGGTGTCTGTGTTTTGTAACTCCAGAAATGAGATGGTTTCCCCCAGCTCTATGGTGGTACAGATGCCCTCCCCGCTGTTACTCTCTGGACTACTGATGGGTTCATAAACTACCTGGTTGTCATGGAACTTCGGCTTTATCTGCTCCTCTGGTGCCTGAACATCTGATTGGTCACAAACAAAAACGATGACATCACTGCTCTCAGCTCCTCCTTCCATGTTACTCACAGGTTCATCAACTTTGACCTTGTTGCTCTCATCTGACCCTACTGGTTTACTTATTACATCATCAGGCTCCGCCTGCACGTCATCGTCTTTAGTGTCAACATTAACTAAAAGAGTTGTCTTCATGTCCGATGCTGCGCAGGTTTCCTCTGCCAGGTGGTTTTGGTGTTCTGACACAGTTTCCATCAGAACCTCTGGAACATTCTCACACCCAGACGCAGCCTCGTCTACGCTTTCATCAGCCTCCTCCTCACATCTCTGGCTCTGATCAAACTCAGCTGATGTCTGCGTGTCTGTTATTGGATGATTTTCAGAAGCACCAACAGACTTTATGTTCTGTTCTCCTTCAGTGCTGATGGAATCGTTTTCCACTTCGCTGACCTCCTGACCCCTCTGGATTTGTGTCGTCTCCATAGCTGGTGGTAGAGGAACCTCCTCCAGTGCTCCTGCTACTTCCATTTTGTCTGTCATCTCAGCTATGTCAACGCTGGGAATCCTGGCATTTTCCTCGACCTGTTCAGGTAAATCTTTTACGGTCTCAGGCGATCCCTGGCTCCTCTGGATGTGTGTTTCAGCCAAACCCTGCGTGTCTCTGATGACCTCGCTGACCTCCTGATCCACCAGGCTTTGAGTTGGTTCTGGAGACGTTGGCTGAGAAATGTCTTCAAACATTTCTGCTGCTTGCTTTTCCGGCTCATCTGGCCTCTCGGCAACATCGACCTGGTTTTCTGTAACCTTCTCATCTTCGTCTGAGGAACTCCTGAGACTTTGCTGCTGAGGTACGTCGGGTTCAGTGACGTTGAGACTCTTTTGGATTGGAGTTTCAGCTGAAAGCAGCGATGTTTCAGTTTTATTTTGACACTCTGCAACATTTACAGACGCGATATCTGTAATTTGTTCTCTGACATGTTGGCTCTTTTGGTTTTGTGTTTCTTCTGCAGAAACCTGCTCAGATGTTTCATAATGGTTTTTCTCACACTGCATTTCCACAAGAGGAGCTGCTCCAGCAATCTCTGATTCTGCTGTGATCTGTGTTTCCAGCTGGGTTTGGTTTCCTTGTTCAGTCACATTTTCTGAGTTTATCTCGTCATCATTCTCCATATTTTGTGGAAGTTCTACCATCATGTCTTCATGAATGTCTTCAGATGTGTCGTCTTTTGTTTCTCCACCAACGTCCAGGTTTGTCTGAGTTTGTGATCCAATCACAAAAACTGTGCTGGAACTCTTCTCTGCTATCTGTGTGTTCACCTCTGTCTGGTTTTCATTCACACCCACTGAAGAAGCTGGATTTGATTGATCCTCCACGTCCATCCGACACGGCGTTACAGCCACAGATTCAAATTCCACCTCGTTATTTTTAGCCGTTTTCACATTTTCTTCATTATTCTCCAGAAATCCATCAGACATGTGAGTGGTGGGTTCACTGACCATCTGGGTTTGCACTTGGTCTACAGGAGCAATCTCTGAAGTGGCCTTTGCCTCTTCTTGATCTTCTGTTTTGCTCGGAGCAGCAGCAGAAACAGACATCTCATCACTGGTTTTAAAAGTTGAACTCTCTGGTTCTTTGTGGGTTTCCTCAGGTATCCTGGTGGGAGGTTCACTGACCATTTGGGTTTGCATTTCTATTATTGAAGCAACGTTAGATGCCTCCTCTGATGTGATTTTTGCCTCTTCGCCAACTTCTGTTTGACTCTGAGCAGCAGCAGCAGCATCATCCCAAACTGTTGGAGTTTCATTGGTTAAGTCAGTCGTAGGTTTACTGACCATCTGAGTTTCTTCTGCTTCCTCCATCACATTAGAAGACTCCTCTGATGAGACCACAGCCTCTACACCATCTTCTGTTTGAATCTGAGCAACACAATCTGCATTCTCCAGATCTCTGTGGGTTTCCTCAGGCATGTCAGTGGAGGGTTCACTGACCATCTGAGTTTGAAATGGGTCTACATGAGCAATCTTAGGGACCTCATCTGAAGTGGACTTTGTCTCTTCTTGGTCTTCTGTTTGACTCGGAGCAGCAGCAGAAACAGCCATCCCATCACTAGTTTTTAAAGTTGAACTCTCCGGTTCTTTGAGGGTTTCCTCAGGTATCTCAGTGGGAGGTTCACTGACCATCTGGGTTTGCATTTCTTCTATTGAAGCAACATTAGATGCTTCCTCTGATGTGATTTCAGTCTCTACACGATCTTCTATTTGAATCTGAGCAACACAATTTGCATCTTCCAGATCTCTGTGGGTTTCCTCAGGCATGTCAGTGATAGGATCACTCACCATCTGAGTTTGAACTTGGTCTACATGAGCAACCTTTGGGACCTCATCTGAAGTGGACTTTGCCTCTTCTTGATCCTCTGTTTGACTCGGAGCAGCAGCAGAAATAGACATCTCATCACTAGTTTTTAAAGTTGAACTCTCCGGTTCTTTGAGGGTTTCCTCATGCATGTCAGTGGGAGGTTCACTGACCATCTGGGTTTGCATTTCTTCTATTGAAGCAACATTAGATGCCTCCTCTGATGTGATTTCAGTCTCTACACGATCTTCTATTTGAATCTGAACAGCACAATTTGCATCTTCCAGATCTCTGTGGGCGTCACTGACCATGTGATTTTGTATTACCTCCATAGGTGAAATGTTGGAGACCTCCTCTGATGTGGCTTTTGCCTCTTCACCAACTTCTGTTTGACTCTGAGCAGCAGCAGCATCCTCCCAAACTGTCTGAGTTTCATTCGATGCGTCAGTCATAGGTTTACTGACCATCTGAGTTTCTTCTGCTTCCTCCATCACATTAGAAGCCTCCTCTGATGAGACTTCAGCCTCTACACCATCTTCTATTTGATTCTGAGCAACACAATCTGCATTCTCCAGATCGCTGTGGGTTTCCTCAGGCATGTCAGTGGTGGGTTCACTGACCATCTGACTTTGTATTACCTTTATAGGTGAGATGTAAGGGACCTCCTCTGACATGGCTTTTGCATCTTTGCCAACTTCTGTTTGACTCTGAACAGCAGCAGAAACAGATTCACTATCTTCACAGTTCTTAAAAGTTTCATCCTCTAAAACTGTCTGGGGTTCGTTCGATGCATCAGCCGTAGGTTTACTGACCATCTGTGTTTCTCCTGCTTCTTCCATCCCATTAGAAGCCTCCTCTGATGGGACCAAAGCCTCTACATCATGTGAAATCTGAACTTGAGCAGCACAATTTTCATTCTGCACACCTCTCTGAGCTTCAACATGTATGTCGGAGGAGTGTTCACTGACCTCCTGGTTCATCTGAATGTGCATTTCCTCATTCCGTGTCTCCTCTGACATGGTTTGGGTCTGTAGTTTAACTCCTATTAGTCTCTCAGCTGTAGCTTCGACACATTCAGCAGCTTCACTACTTGTAGAAATAGCATTTTCTGGAACTTTTTGATCTTCATCAGTGATGGATTCACTGACTGGACCCTCCTGAGTTTCTACTTCAACAGTCTGTGTTTCCATTGCACTCTGAACTTCAGCTGGACCAGCATGTTCAAGGCTATTTTCACATTCATCAGCTGCATCATCATCATCATCATGATGATGAATGTGAGCAGATGGAGGCACTGGATCAGAGATCTCTGATGCTTCTACAGCCAGTGTTTCTCGACTCTCACGCTCTTTGTTTTCTGTTAACTTCTCTACATGATCCTCATTAACATATGTAGACAGGGTTGTAGCTGATTCATAAACCTCCTGGCTTTGTGTTTCTACTGTAACATCTGGATTACAATCCTCTTGAATTTGGGTATCTGGTGAAGCAGAGCAGTGACTGATCACATCCTCTTTAACCTCAGCAGTTGCTTTTAATATGCCGTCATAAACCAGGTGATTCTCTTGACTTTGTAAATCAACTTCAGGTGTCATTTGACCCTCTGGAACCAGATTTTTTTCAGCTAACACCTCAATTTGATTTTCCTCATGACCACTCTTACATTCAGGTGAAGTGTCGGTACAGCTGTCAGGTATCACAAAGCCATGATCCGGTTCTCTTTTAGCCAAAGGTCCAGGGTAAGATACAGGATGAGGAACGTCAGCAGCTTCTTGGTCACTTTCTTCAAGTGTTTCCTCAGACTTTTCAAGTGCTTTGTTCACATCATCACACAAGCTGATGACTGCACCTGCAGCAAAAATCTCCTCTGCTGATGAGACTTGAGTTTTGAGCTCTGTTTGAGTTCCTGGAATGGCAACACGCTCAGATGTTGTCACGTTTTCCTCAGTCTCAATCGAGGGATTCGAAATTTCTACCTGCTCTGGAGCAGAAGTAGTTTGATTTAACAGAACCTCATCTGGTTGTCCTGCTACTCCTCCATCCTTAAATTTACACCTAATACTCTGATCATCTTCTTCTAAAACAGACTGGGCACTCAGGTGAGTCTGACTCTCTGATCTGAAAGTTAAATCAGTCTCGTCATCTGCAGGTTCATCACCTCTCCCACTTGAGGTCACCTCTACAACAGCAGAGCATAGTGTTTCCTCTGATTGTGCTAGTGTTTCATTATCTACATCCTTTTGGCTTCTGATGGACTCAGCTTGATCTTTCTTTGCATTTTCCTCACCAACAGGTGTGACAGTGTCCAACACTTCTCCAGAAGATGATGATGCTTCATTATCCAGGAGAATGTGGCTCTCTAGATCTTTGAATTCATTATGTTTACGTTCTTCAGCTGCAGAGTCAATTTTAACACTTGCCTCGATGCTCCCCGTTTCTGGCTCTGAGGAGTCTGTTGACACATTTTCTTTTGCATTCTGTGGCATTTCTTGTTTCCCTTGTTCAGAGAAAGACTCTGCACTGCTTACTTTCTCATTGGCATCCTCTGTGCTTTCTGGAGACGTGGCATCTGAGTACCTGCCATAATTATGGTCAATCTGTACAGGATCCGCAGGTGAAGAAGACAAACCCTCATGTAGATCAGACGACTCTTCAGCTTTGCGTTTAGTTTTGTTGGAATATGTTTTGACGCAGCGGGCCTTGTCTTCATCATCCCGCTCTCTGAAGAAGTCAGCCTTACTACTATCACTACTCAGATCATCTTCAGACTCAGTAGAGGCGGATCGCTTCAGGGAAGCATTAGAGTTTGCTCTCTGTGAGGGAGCTTCTCCACTTGAGGCACTTGTGGCTATCAGGAGCTTGGCTTTTAGAAGAGGTGGGTCAGAGGTGGTTTTGCTGGAATCCTCTGGGAGAGAATCCTGTTTTGATGACTTAGCTGGCAAAGTTTCCCCTTCCCCAGAAGAAGAGCGTTTTTTCTTAGTCCGTGGAGCTGCTTCAGTCTTTTCTTTCATTTGTCCTGTTATGAGGGAATTGGTAGCTGGTCCAATTTTAGATGGCAGCGCTTCTCCATCCTCGTCCAACTTCCTCTGTTTGGGCTGCGACTCATGAGGCTCGGGTCCTCTCTTTTGGGCAGGCATTCTGTGGAAATGTTTCACAAAGCTCAGACACGTGCATGTTGAAATTTTAGAAATTGCGTCACGTTGTCTTGCACTTTTAGAGCTCTCTTGATTTTATACACGAACTAATCAAATGGAAAAACAACGTGCATCAGATAAACCCTCTTTCCCCAAAAGTGGTACCTGTTTTTCAAACATGCAACAAGCCTGGCTAACGGTGGACACAAACAAGGGAGTTAACGTAGATAAGCAGCAAGTTACGCCATGTTCCAGCAACATTTCACCCCCATTTACCTCTAGTGTAAGTTATCTGAGTGATTGTCTGACAGAGAGCAGATAGAGTTGTCACTATGAGCTGAGCTGGGAGTCAGAAACGGTCAGTTAGCTGATAGCTAGAAGCTAACGTTAGCGGCTGCCAACTCGCAACAAATGAACGAAGAGATAAACTCAACCTAAACAGCAGAGCGGAGGCTCGACAGAAGCTTACAGATGGTACCAACAATACCCAGAAGGTAAAACCGCGACTATATTCACCTGTGCAACTCACTTTGATGTTTTCTTTCACAACAGAAGCTGTTTTTTCTCCTCTGAATAAAAATTAACTGTACTTCCGGAGAAAAAGCGGATGTGACGTAACGGCGCTCAATCCGCATTAAAAGTCAACTTTTACATATTACATTTATTACTTATGTAAAAATTACAATATTTTTATCTTCCTCTTGTATGTTTTATCTATATTATAAAATGTTAATATAAAATTATTTTTATCATACAAAAAAGTTTTTTAAAAATGCCTCTATTTGGTTTGCTTAATTTTCTAAAACAGCGAAAACTACTATAAGAGCACTGATTATTTCACACAAATAAAATAATGTAAAAAAAAAAGACAAAATTCGTAAAATAAATCAACATTAAAAGGAACATTTGACTTTTTTGTTATAATAGTTCAATGGTCAACACGTTTATGAAGTTCTTTGCACCAAATCCCTCTCACAAAGTAATTTCAGCAATTATATGTTCCAGTTCCTCCCACAATGAGCCGTTTCAGGGCTCAGTCACTTTAAGAAAACAAGCTGGAGCTTGCCACAACCACTCATCCCCAACCCAGGCTGCTATAAGCTGAGAAGCTCTGATGTCCGTGAGGGGCTCAGAGAGCAGCAGTTCTCTCTTGGACTTGAGAGGTGGTTCTATTCTAATTTCCCCATTTGTGACATCACAGATGAGGACTTTTTGAAACAGCTTGTTTTAGACCCATAATTTCTAAAACCAGACA